>CAKNWT010048817.1:0-11123 GCA_932066315.1 Andricus coriarius | reverse complement strand
ACGCATATTCAAAAACCTTGTCCATAATTTCGATTTTTCTTCTTTTGCGATCACTAGATAACTCAGCTTCACTGTCCGGTAAATCAACACTAGTAATAATAATAAAAAAGATAAACTTTTATGAAGAATTTTTTGAAAAAAATACTTTTTTTTTATAAAGAGTGCAATTTTTTAGAAGTATTTTATGTCAAAGTATTCAGTACCTGGTTGATGTATTTTTGTTTAACGGGTTATTTTCGCACTCATTATATATAGCGCAATTTCTTGAAGCTTGTGCAGAAATCAAAATTATGTCACACGTAATGATGAAAAATCTAATTAATAAGAAACTGACATCTGTGGTTGACACTTGGCAGATCGGTTGACGTATCACTTTCTCGGAAATGTCGCTCGGTATCGTTCGAAATTTAGGTCGAGATGAGACGATATGAAACAAAAGAAGGCTCGATAATACAAGTTTAATAAATTTCTCAAAATTGAGCGAGACCGAGCGAGACAGTTGAAAATCTCGTCTCGTCGTGCATCTCTAGTCTGGCTACTTTTGATAAGCTCTCTTGTACTTTTGAGGTTAATCCCTAGCGGACCGAATGAACGGAACGGCTAGGCTACAGCGTTACCTTATAGTATCCACGTCGTACCCTCTCCGTATCATGCAAGAAAAACTTACTAAAAAAGGAAGATGAACATTTAATTTTTTGAAGTTCGGATTCTACGTGAAATTTTGCGTTAAAAGGTCACGGAGTAATTGCAACAGTTTTTCTTGCAACGATAAAACCGTTTGAAAAATATAATACTTATCGACAACGTGGGCTGAAGGCGACTTCAAGCGTATCCATAACACTGGTCAACATTTTATACAAGATTAATCACAGGACTTCATTGCGGTATATTAGGGTTTTTAGGGTCGCTGATTTTGAATCCGAGGTCGGTTTACCTCTATCACTTCTGGTTCAAGGTCATCACAAGGTCAAAGTGAGAAAAACTGGCCAAATAAATCTAAAAAAATAAGTATATAGGTTTTTGGAGTCGTTGAGACAGAATCTGGGGTTCGCTTAACCCTGTGAGTTCACCCAGAGGTCATTTCGAGGTCACGTCAAGGTCATACTGAGATAAAAGTGTTATAAAAACGTGAGAAAAATCCTATATAGGTTTTTGGGGTCACCCAGTTCGAATCTGGGGTTCGCTTAACCCTGTGGAGTTACCCAGAGGTGATTCCAAGGTCACGTCAAGTTCATACTAAGGTCAAGGTCATACTGAAACCTGATCCCAGGCGATAATAATATTACGAAGCAGAGCTTAATACCAACGAATAAAGTCCTACTTCCACCTTTGCAAATTGAATTAGGTCTAGCAAAACAATACGTAAAAGCAATGACTAACAATCAAAGTGACGCTTTTATGTACATCTTTGAGATATTACCCTACCTTTCTGAAGCTAAAATAAAAGAAGGCGTCTTTACTGGACGACAGTTAAGAAAACTATTGAAAAATGAAGAATTTGAAAGAAGGATGACTGATAAAGAAAAAGACACTTGGCAAAGTTTAAGAGAAGTGAAAAACATTTTTTTAGGAAATAACAAAGGCCCTGATTATAAAAATATTGTTGCAAATATGGTTCGTAACTACAAAAAAATAGGTTATCTTGTGATTCTGAAACTTCACTTTCTTGATTCTCATTTTGATTCCTTTCCAGAAAATCTAGGAGATTTCAGTGAGGAAAAAGGCGAAAGAATGCATCAGGACTTTAGTGAGTTTGAAAAAAGAGATCAAGGTGTTTGGGGCAAAAATATGCTAGCAGACTATTGCTGGAATCTAAAGAGAGGCACAAGTTAAGCACATAATAGAAAAGCAATTAGAAGATCATTACATTCTAAACGTAAACGTTTTGACGCAGAACACTATTCGTGATAACGAAAACAATCAAGATAGAAAGCATAGCTGCCCGAAACATTGGTGAGGTATCAAAACTACACAACTTTGACATGCAAGCCCTGCTGTTCTCTTCGTACTTACAACGTGAACGACAGGTGGGCAATTTACCATCTCAATATCCACATAGGGCAATGAAGCTGAGCGGTATCATGCTGAAAGATCACTTTGTGATGTCTTTTGGCCCAAGGTGCCTAAACGATTATGGATGCTTGATTATGGACGCTTGAAGTCGCCTTCGACCCATGAATTCGGTGAATTCCGTAAATACCACGAATTTCGTGAATTCCGTGAAATCCGTGAATTAGGTGAATTCAATGAATTCCATGAATTGCGTGAATTCAGCGAAATCCCCGAATTTCATGAATTTCGTGAAATCCATGCATTCCGCGAAATCCGTGAATTCGGTGAATTACATGAAATTCGAGAATTCCATGATTTGGTGAATTCTCTGAATTCCGTGAATTCCATGAATTCGGCGAATTTCATGAATTCCGCGAATTTCATGAATTCCGCGAATTTCATGAATTCCGTGAATTTCACGAATTCCGTGAACTGCTCGAATTTCATGAATTCCGCGAATTTAATGAATTTCATGAATTCCGTGAATTTAATTATTTCCATGAATTCCATGCTTTCCGTGAATACCACGAATTCCATGAATTCCGTGACTTCCATGAATGCCGTAAATTATGTGAAATCTATGAATTCCGTGATTGCCATAAATTGCGTTATTTCATGATTTCCATGAATTCCACGACTACCATGAATTCGGTGAATTCCGTGAATGCTAAGAATTTCATGAATTCCGTGAAATCCGCGATATCCATGAATTTCGTCAATTTCGTGAAATTCGTGATTACCATGACTTTCGTCAATTTCATGAAATCCGCGATTTTCATCAATTTCATGAATTTCTTGAATTCCTCAAATTCTACGAATTTTATTCATTCCGTGAATTTCATGTATTCCGTGAATTCCTTGCATTCCATGAATTCCACTGTTATATCCCGAAATTTCACCAAATTTGATGTAACGGCTAGCTAGGCCCAGCCTACCTTACCCCACATCTTTCCGGCTAAGGGCCGATTTCACCAACTCTGATTAAATACATGATTAGCTAATCATGATTATTATTTAATCGAGGCTTAAATCATGATTGAATTTCAATGCGTTCTACCATGGACATTTTAACTCTGATTAGCTAATCGAATACCCTTTTCGTGATAACTCTGATATTAACTTGTAACGGCGATTCTGATTGGACGAAAAAAGAAGAACGTTTAAGTTCCTTGCGCGCGCACGGTACAAGCTGACGACATTAACCAAGTCATGTGACATCCAGCAGAAGTCTTTTTCAGTCTTTTTTGTCAAGAAGTGAAATAATTTTGCGTGCATGTAATATATTATAATAATGTTTCATTTTTTTCATCACTATTTCAGTTCAAAAACTAATAATGTAAATTATAATGGCATTAATAGTGATTAATTAAAGACGCTCGGAAATATTTGATGCATACATGAAAAAAATACAAGAAGGAAGCTTCATGATGCGCACTGGAAGGTTACATTGGCTAAATATTTATTTTCAGCACTGCAAAATGAATTTATGCGACTGAATTCATATTTCGTTAACTTATATATTTTGGCTTCATAGTTTCTTTCATCTACATATTGATAGAAACAAAAGCGTAGGTATGATAAAAATTATTATAAAAATGATCCACATTCGCTCTGAACACGCTCCACATGCTCGAGTGCAAACTTCGATTTTGAGGTTCTGTTCTGCCAACCAGCGTTAATCGCCGATTAACTCCGTTAATCGGCCAAAATCGACCGGTTAAGTTAAACAGTGATTAGCTCTCTTTAATCATACTTTAGAAGTTGGTGAAACGCAAGGTACTGATTAAACTAGAATAATCGAGGATTAACATCTTAATCAGAGTTGGTGAAACCGACCCTTACACTATTAGCTACAAGCAATAGCATTACCGATCTTCTCTGAGTTTGAACCTAAGTATGGTAACTGCACTTCGGTTGGTAAGACAGATACCACAAGATACTTAAGGTACTACCATGAAGGGATAAGAACTCATAGGCTACCGATAACTTAGCATACGTTCGGTTAATGAGAGATTGTAATTGCAGACTCTACCGTTATAAGATAATCAAGTATATTTAATAACATACGAATGTATGCATATTCCGAAAAGTCTGAAACATAAACAATAACAATTAAAACTAATCATATGGAACATGAATACACACGTATGTCTAAAAGTAAAGTAATAAGTTATCAATATAATCTCATGCTACAGTTTACTATTAAAGTATAACCCACTTAGTGGAGAAACATGCGCATACTCAGACAAGATTGTAACCGAAAGTGTCTGACTAGAGATATCGCCTATAGCGAAGCTAACGAACAGAATCTACAACTCGAAAAGAGCCAGAGAAGAGGTAATCGGTAACCGCGGACATTAGCAGAAGGAAAGTCACTCATCGGTCACTCGTGTAACCTGGCACCCATTAGAGTGATTCAATGTTTAATTGTATATGCTCATCCAATTATTAGAACTGTATGTGCCGCTTGCATTATTTCACCGTACGTGCCGATCGCATTATTTCACCGTACGTGCCATCCCACAATTGCACGCCCATAGAAGTAAGGATTATATAAACCCCGTAAACATCCCTGTTCACCGTCTTTACGTTCAAGCAGTCATACTGTCCACATCATTTACGAACTGCTTTGATTAAGTCGCGAGATTTTACCTCACCGTGAAATATCCCTAAACGGAGAACCGCTTTGATTAAGTATCGAGCTTTTATCTCACTGTAAAATAGTAACGTGGAAACTAGCTTCGAACTAAAGTCCCTTCGGCTGAAGCTTTCGGTCGTCGTAAGGTGAGTCTTTAACGAATAAAGTCGGCAGTGTTAAACGTTCGCGAAAAGAATTAAAGTGTGGGTTGGGTATCTGCTGTAGGATCCTGTATCGCACTACCACTACTGAAAAGTGTTCGTACACCTTTTCACTAAACAAACATTCGGTAGAGTTCCGTCGCTGCTCTACGATAAACACGGAGATCCAATCGACACGCGAACGTTCTCTCGCCCTTTCTTGCTAGAAAGGTAAGCGTAAGATATTTCATTGTAACTGTATACTAATTATCTGTTCTTATCTTTAATAAACTTGTCAAACTTTAACTACATTTATATATTTAAAACACTGCACACTAACACAGTTCCCATAGAACTGACAAGTGACACACAAACCCACAATAAATAATTGGTCAGGTCTTACCAGCCTGACTTAATCAGCACTCTGGTCTCTCTCTCTTTTCCTATTTTCCTAACTACCCTCGCCTTTTGCTCGGGATGTGACAGCTGATTTGGTGGCAGCGGTGGGATTGTCACTTCCGTTTAAATTTAGTGCTTTATTCAAATTTAAATTCGTTGGTATACTACGCGTGTCATCGAACATCATCAATCAACGATCGCGTTTAGTACCATTCCGCGAACTAACAATAATTCAAAACAAGTTTTAGTTTTGAATTCCACAATTAAAATTCGAAATTTCGTGAATAAGCTACAACCGTGTGGAATTGCCATCTAAAAGAGAATGAAGGGGTTAGAAAATTAATTCACTCAAGAAATTCCAACTTTTTCGACATTTAAACAATCCGAATAATTTAAAACAAATTTTCAATCTTCATATGTTTGAAATATTTATGAACCAGTGTCTGACCATAGAACTTGCTAAAGATTTAATTAGACACTTAATTTTCACTTATTAATTGCATACTTCCCTTCATTTCAAAATTTTTACATTTTAGCAAAAACATACGTCAATCCATTGTGAGTTTTCTTCTTTTACGGATTGATCACTCGTAGATGAAATTCTTGCAACAGATTCTCTCATCATAATCTTTTCAACTTTCAACAAATGTTAAAGATTATAACTTTTATTCAGAGTATAACTATAACTAGCCTCAGCACATCACTCTTTTATATCATTTTGCGTTTTTTGTTAAATGTGCTTCAGGCCATACGATTAATTGAATCATTATCATAATAGTTTAATCCATTTAGTGATAGCTTGAACTATATCTGCAGAAATATTCATAAAATACGGACTCTTTTATTCGTTCTGTGCGAAGTCTAATTGTCTAACCTATACTGTCTTTTCCCACTGTAAAACGAAGTCGTACTGCTTGTCAGTGATAAACGCACAGATACGGTGAGACATTTAACATTCATTTTAACGAAGCTTATTGTGTCCATAAACACAATTTCAAATTCACTTTTGAAACAGAAGTCAAATTCTCGGACAAAATTCAAAAACTGTATAACAGCCATTATTTATCGTATTATTATTTTATCGTAAACGTTCGTTTACGATTCATCCTACATTATTTACAAAGAAGCTTCAAGCGGTCGAATGACGATATCAATCGTACACTCAATGAAGCCATGATGACTTCCATGGCCGAGTGGTTTGCCATACAACAAGGAGTTGAAAACATCCCTACATTTATGTATTTAAAACACTGCACACTAACACAGTTCGAGTAGAACTGACAAGTGACACACAAACCCACAATAAATAATTGGTCAGGTCTTACCACCCTGACATAATCAGCACTCTGATTTCTCTCTTTTCCTATTTTCTTAACTATCCTCGCCTTTTGCTCGGGACGTGACACCGTGATTTCCATAAATTCCGTGAATTCCATGAATTCCATGAAGTGCATAAATTCCACGAATTCCGTGATTTAATGATTTCCATAAATTCCATGAGTAAAATGAATTAGGTGAATTCCGTGAATGCCGCGAATTCCATGTAATCAGTGAATTCCGTGAAAAACTTTGATTTCCATGAATTTCGTCAATTTCATGAAATCCGTGATTTCCACGAAATTCGTCAATTTCACGAATTCCATGTATTCCGTGAGTTTTTTGATTTTCTTGAATTCTACGAATTCCATGAATTCCGTGAAGTCAAGGATTCCGTGAATTGAATTAATTTTATGAATTCAATTAATTGCATAAATTCCATGAAATCCATGAATTCGATGAATTCCATGAGTACCATGAATTCGGTGAACGCCATCAATTCCGTAAAATCCATGAATTCCGTGAATTCCAAAAATTTCGTGAATTCCGTGAATTTAATTATGGCCATGAGTTCCATGAGTACCATGAATTCCGTGGATTCCATAAATTCAATTAATTTCGTGAATGTCATGATTTCCATGAATTCCGTGAATTCCGTGCATTCCATGGATTCCGTGAATTCCGTGCGTTCCCTAAATTCCGTGAATTCCGTAAATTTAATAATGTCCATGAGTTCCATGTGTACCATGAATTCCATGGTCTCCATAAATTCCATTCGTTCCGTGAATGCCATGAATTCCATGAATTCCATGATTTCCGTGAATTCCGTGCATTCCATGAATTACGTGAATTTAATTATTTCCTGGAGCACTATGAATTCCGCGGTTTCCATGAATTCCATTAATTCCATAAATTCCTTGAATAGCATGAATTCCGTGAACTCCATGAATAGCGTGAATTCCGTGATATCCATGAGTTTCATGATCACCATGAATTCAGTGGATTCCGTAAATAGCATTAATTCAGTAAATGCCATGAATTCCGTGCATTCCCTGAAATCCGTCATTTCAACTAAATTCGTCAATTTCACGAATTCATTATATTCCATGAGCTTCTTGAATTCCTTAAATTCTACGAATTCCATGAATTTTAAGGATATCGTGAACTCCGTGAATTCAATGTTTTTCGTGAATTCCATGAATTCCATGAATTAAGCGAATTAAATGAATTCCTTGATTTCCATGAACACTATGAATTCCGCGGTTTACATACATTCCACGAATTCCGTGAATGCCGTGAATTGCATGAATACCGTGTATATCCCTGAATTTCGTTAATTCCATGAATTAAGTGAATTTAATGATTTCCGGGAGCACTATGAATTCTGCCGTTTCCATAAGTTCCATGAATTCCGCGAATTCCATGAATTCCATGAGTACCATGAATTCGGCGAATTTCGTGAATGCCACAAATTCCATAAATTCTATTAACTCCGTGAATGCCATGAATTCCATGAATTCCTCGGATTTCGTTTTTCCACGAATTCCGTGAATTCCATGAATACCGTGAATCTAATAATGACCATAAGTTCCATGAGTACCATCAATTCCGTGGATTCCATAAATTGCATTAATTCAGAGAATGCTATGAATTCCGTAAATTCCGTGAATTCCATGAACTCCGTCAATTCCATGAATTCCCTCAATTCCATAAATTCCATGAATACCGTGAATTCGATGAATTCCGTGAATCTAATAATGACCATGAGTTCCATGAGTACCATGAATTCCGTGGATTTCATGAATAGCATTAATTCGGTGAATGCCATGAATTCCGCGAATTCCGTAAACTCCATGGATTCCGCAATTTCCATAAATACCGCGAATTCCATGAATTCTATGAATACCATGAAATCCATGCATTCCGCGACTTAATGACTTCCATGAATTCCACGAGTACCATGAAATTGGTGAATTACGTGAATTCCATGAATCCCTTGATTTCATGATTTCCACGAATTCCACGAGAACCATGAATTCGGCGAATGCCATCAATTCCTTTTAATCCATGAATACCGTGAATTCCGTAAATTCTGTGAATTCCATGAATTCTGTGGTTTCCATAAATTCCATGAATTCCGTGAATGCCATCGATTCCGTGGATTCTAGAAATTCCATTCATTCCGCGAATGCCGTGAATTCCGTGAATTTTGTGCATTCCATGAATTCCGTGCATTACAAGAATTCCGTGAATTCCGTGCATTCCCTGAATTCCGTGAATTCCGTTAATTTCCATGAGTACCATGAATTCGGTTAAGGCCATCAATTCCGTGAAATCCATGAATTCCCAGAATTCCGTGCATCGCATGAATTTCGTGCATTCCCTGAATTCAGTGAATTTCATGGATTCCATAAATTACGTGAATTCAAAGAATTCGGCGAATGCCATCAATTCCATGAAATTCATGAATTTCATGAAATCCATGAATTCCGTGAATTCCGTGAACATCGTGAATTGCATGATTTTTGTGAATTGCATGAGTGCCATGAATCAGGTGAATGCCATCAATTTCGTAAAATCCATGAATTCCCTGAATTCCGTGAATCGCATGAATTACGTGAATTTAATGATTTCCTGGAGCACTATGAATTCCGAGGTTTCCATAAATTCCATGAATTTTGCGAATTTTATGAATTCCATGATTTCCGCGAATTCCGTTTTTTCCATGACATCCGTGAATTCCGTGCATCCCATGAATTTGGTCAATTCCATGAATTCCCTCAATTTCATGAATTCCATGAATTCCGTGAATTCCATGAATTCCGTTAATTCCGTGAATTCCATGAATTCCATGAATTCCGTGAATTCCGTGAATTCCATGAATTCTGTGATTTCCACTAATACCGTGAATTCCAAGAATTTCATTAATTCCATGAAATCCATGAATTCCGTGATTTAATGATTTTCATCATTTTCTTAGCTTGAACTGATCTCGTATCGAAACCTTTGTCACGTTTCTTTGCGAAATTTGCAAGGAATTTTTCCAAGCCAATTGCATAAAATCCACGAATTCCGTGAATTCCAAAACTTTTGTGAATTCCGTGAATGCAATTAGTTCCATGAGTTCCACGAGTATCATGAATTCCGTGGATTCCATAAATTCCATTAATTTCGTGAATGCAATGAATTCCATGAATTCCGTGCATTCCATGAATTCCGCGAATTCCCTGGATTCCGTTAATAGCATGATTTCGTAAATTCCATGAATAACGTCAATTTAATTATGTCCATGAGTTCCATGAGTACCATCAATTCCGTAGATTCCATAAATTGCATTAATTCAGAGAATGCTGTGAATTCCGTAAATTCTATGAATTCCGTGAATTCAATGAATTCCGTGAATCTAATAATGTCCATGAGTTCCATGAGTTCCATGAGTACCATGAACTCCGTGGTTTCCATAAATTCCATTAATTCCGTGAATGGCATAAATTCCATGAATTCCATGAGTTCCGTAAATTCCGTGCATTCCTTGAATTACGTAAATTTAATGATTTCCTGGAGCACTATGAATTCCGCGGTTTCAAGAAATTCCTTGAATTCCGTGAATTCCATGTATACCGTGGAATTTAATGATGTCCACAAGTTCCATGATCACAATGAATTTCATGGATTCCACAAATAGCATTAATTCGGTGAATGCCGTGAATTCCATAAATTTCAAGGAACCCATGAATTCCGTGAATTCCATGAACTTCGTGAATTCCATGATTTTCGTGAATTCCATGAATTCCATGAATACCGTGAATTCCGTTAAATTCCATGAGTTGCGTGAATTTCATGATTTCCATGAATTCCATGAATATCATGAAATCGGCGAATGCCAATTATTCAATGAAATCCATGAATTTCATGAAATCCATGAATTCCTCGAATTCCGTGAATTCCATGAATACCGTTAATTGCGTTAACTTCCATGAGTTGCGTGAATTCCATGATTTCCATGCATTCCCTGAATACCGAGAATTCCCCGAATTCCGTGAATTCCATGTTTTCCGTGAATTCCATGAATACCGTGAGTTTAATGATGTCCATGAGTTACATGAGTACGATGAATGCTGTGGATTCCATAAATTCCATTAATTCCGTGAATGCCATGGATTCCATGACATCCGTGAATTCCATGAAATCCGTGAATTCCATGAAATCCGTGAATTCCGTGAATTCCGTGAATTCCATGAATTCCGTGAAATCCGTAAATTCCATGAATTCCGTGAATTCCGTGATTTCCATAAATTCCGTGAATTCCAAGAATTCGGCGAATTACATGAATTCCTGAATTCCATATGTTCGTGAGCGAGAGAAGTTTATATAAAAAAAACGATGCAATGTTTAAAAACCTTCTTGACGACAAATAAATTAAATGACAGGTCACTGAGAATAAATAATAAAACAGAATTATTTTAATGTTAACAAAAAGCTCAAAAAAAACGAACTTGTCTATATGTAAATCATTTCTAAAATACATATACAATTAATTTGAACTTGTCTACCGAAACGACGAGACAAGTTCTCAA
>CAKNWT010048740.1:0-12328 GCA_932066315.1 Andricus coriarius | reverse complement strand
GCATGGCGTAGTGTGAAGGAGTGAACGTGGAGGGGGTAAAAACAATAAATAACTTATTAATTATTGATAAGTGAATGTTCTAGCAGCTTTTATAATTATTTTCCCTTCCATTAGTATATGTTTTGGTGCTATTTTTGTCGCGAAACTTGAAAAATCTCAACAAAATTTAATAACAATTTAATTGTTTAAATAATTTGTTTATTGCGAAAATGAAAAAAACGCCTAGAGATATGGTAGTGAGGTATCTCCCTATATGCTTAAAATTTATTTGCGACTTATAGTATTGTTGATAACAATGGGACAATGTTTAGTAACAATGCAATTGTTTAAATAATATATTTTTTTTTAAATTAAAAAAAAACACCTAGAGATATGGCCGAGACGAATCCAGGGCTGTTTTCATTTTTTCGATAGGCCTAATACTTTGATTTTAATTGAAGGTACAAATTTCAAATCTATATGCATAGCTAACTTCTGGGTCGTTAATTTTCACTTATTTTTTGGAATTTGGTAAATGCTATAACTTCGGTAATTTTTTTTCTATAAAAAAAGTCATAAGAATATTTTGTTGGCCTTTTTGAGTACTAATAATATCCGTCCATAGAATTTTTAAATATTGAAAAAAAGTGTTCTCAAAAATTTTCAAAATGTGCTCACATTTTGAATTTGTATCCAAAATGGCTGGCTAACGAACTGGACCTTCATTTTAGGACACTTAAAGAGTATACCAAAGCCCAATCCAATCTGTCAATTCTTTTGAAAGTTATCGTGCTGACAAACTAAAAATCTACATACCCATATACCCACATATATACAGACATACAGCCATACAGACATTCAGACATATAGCCATACATACAGACAGACAGACACATTCGCCAAAACCTGTTTTTTTGGATTCAGAAGGTCTCAAAACGTGGACATTTGACAAAAATGGGGGGGGGGGGGGTCAAATTTTACACAAATCTAATACCTTCTCTATTGAGAATGTAAAAATACTAGACTTTATAAAACGTTGGAGTTGTATTTCTCAAACATTAAAACTTATTACCACATGGATGATTTAAAATATTTTTTGACATGAAGTTGAATATTGTTACTCTAGATTTTGGCTGAAATTAGGTATCGAACGATTTGAAACATCATGGTATACATACGAGAAAAAATATTAAATATTACAAGTTTCTGAAGAGATAAAAGTATAATATGTATTGGCCTTCATGTATTTTTGAAATACCTATTTACCGCCGCCATAAGGATGTTGAGGTCCTCTTTTGAAGAGGCAAAGAGTTTAAGTTCGTCCATATACAGAGTTTCCCATGAGTATTGTCGTTCCTTGTAATGGCGGATAGAAAAAAAAATTATAATCAAAAACTCCCAAAACATTTGTGGGTCCGGTGCGTATTTTTGGTACTACAGGGCATTGAAATTGCATGTAGGTGAACTGTTAGTTGCAAGTGTGCGTGCGACCCCGAAAAGAAATATCTCCTACCGCGGTAACTTAACCTTGCTTCCAGCATTACAAAAAAATAAAAAATCAATTCTTTCATTTGAACATATTCGAGATAAACTATTGGCTTACCGAAATTCGGTACATAGAAAAAATGGGAATGTAGGCTAGGTTCTCCGAAATGTGGTGAGCCTAGCATAAATAATAATATCAGTTAGACTCGATAATTAGAACATTATTGTAAATAATTAGTGACCGTCTCTGATTCATGTAGAATGTAATCAAATGTTTTTAATTCTCTGAAAGCATGGCATTCTTTTCAACTATTTTCAAATTCATCAACTTTGGTCGACGGTCAATTACTACTGAATTCAGATGTATTCGTTTTTTCCTAATTCTGCAGAATTCTGTAGCAGTCTTTGAATTCCAATAAATTCATTTGAATTCTTCTAACCTCTTCAGAATTCACGTTTTATTATTGTACATTCCTTATAGCCATTTAAATTCTGCAGAATTCTCTTTATTTCTTAGAATTCTTTTGTAATCTTTAGAATTCTTTTAAAGATCTTTGAATTCTCTCAAATAATTCAGGATGTAAGTAACTTGATTTATTTTGAATTTCTTGAATTTTTCTCAAAACATGAAATTCTTTTCAACTATTTAAAAATTCAGCAACCTTGGTCAACGGAATGCACTCCTTTTTTTAATTCTGCAGAATTCTGTAGAAGTCTTTGAATTCAATTGAAATCTTTGGAATTTTTTAAAACCTTATTAATTCTTCTAAAGTCTTTAGAAATCACGCTGAATTATTGTAAATTCCTTCAAGTCTTTTGAATTTAGCAGAATTCTCGCGATTTCTTAGAATTCTGCAGATTTAAAGAAGCTAGTGCATCCTAATTCAGTAGTAGTTCATCATCGACCAAAGATGATGAATTTGGAAATAGTTTAAAAGAATTCCATATTTTCAGAAGAATTCAGAAAATTAAGAACAAATCAAATTATATCCTAAGTTTTTCAAGAGAATTGAAAAATATTTAAAAGAATTCAAAAGATTACGAATGAATTCTAAGGAATCAGGAGAATTCTGCAGATTTCCAAAGACTTGAAGGAATGTACAATAATTCAATCTGAATTCCAAAGATTTTAAAAGAATTCCAAAAATTGTAATGGAATTTAAAGACTTCTGCAGAAGTCTGCAGAATTAAAAAAACCGAGTGCATTTTAATTCAATAGTAGTTCACCGTCGACGAAAGTATATGAATTTGGAAATAGTTGAAAAGAATTTTATGCTTTCAGAAGAATTCAGAGAATTCAAAACATTTGATTGAATTCTACATTAATGAGGGACGGTGGCTGATTATTTAAATAATATATGGATTATTTAGGCTCACTGAAATTAATTGATCTACGCTCACCAAATTTCGGAGAACCTATCCTACATTTCATTTGCGTTTACGGTTCGATAAACTTCAGCCCATCCGACTTAAACAGTCGAAACCATTCGTAATCGCATATATTTTTTTGTTGAATGTACGATGTAAGGTGAAGTTAGCGCGGTAGGACATATTGTTTTTTGGGGTCGCACGCACACTTGGAACTAACTGTTCAGCTATATGCAATTTCAATATCCTGTAATACCTAAAATACGCACAGGACCTACAAATGTTTTGGGACTTTTCGATTTGAATTTCTTTCCTATCCGCCATTACAAGGAACGATAATACCCCTCGGATATCTTGTATAAAAGGTGGTTGAACTTATTTTCTCTTCTGTTCGGCGGGCCACATAGGTATCCAGAGCTATTGCCTCGGATCACAATAAATAGAGGCAAGAGGGAGATGCAGAAAAGTATCGGACTGAGAGACATTATTGTGTTATTATCATATTGTATAATTATCAACGTATTTTTATGTGAGAAGTTGTAGGCTTCGAAAGCTGCGATAATGGTTTCTTAAAGCAACCAATTCCGACGCAACTGGAACGTGTACGTCATCCACTTCTGCTCCTTCTGTCCTAGAAGATAAGCAAGAGCGCGAAATTTACGCAAGGCAACATCATTCAGCACTGTTCCTTGGAGTCAGGTCTCTAGCCGCGGATGAACATACGCGGCAGACGGGACAGTTGGACATGAAGGTTTCACCTCTGGATACTTTTTTAGAGCTACCAATCTTTGTAGAATGTTATGAGGAACAGTGTTGACGGACCAGATGAATTGATCCCAGAAGAACAGCCTTTTGCATCCGGTTCACGATGGAATGAGCCTGACGCTGACAAGCCGGAATCTTCTTGAGTTGGCTAAGAAATGAAGCTTTCATACCTCCAAGACAGCCGATTATGAGAACTGCAAGATGGACTTTGTAGCCTTGGTACAGCCTGCTCAGCTCGAGAAGAAGTGCTTGATATTTCGCCCGTTTTTCTTCATCCTTTGATGTGATATTACCATCGGCTGGTGCCGAAAATTCAACCACGTATATGATCTTGGTCTTCAGATCTTGGAGGACAATATCAGGCTTCGTAGCACTGATACGTTGATTGGTGGAGAATGAGAAATCCCAGTAGATCTTACAGTGATCATTCTCCACAACGGACTCGAGTTCCCCCTGGGCATATGACAAGAGGGGCAATACATCAACACCATAGAAGTGCCTAAGATTATAATATAACACTTATGGAGCCGCATTGTGTCTCTCTATGTACCCGTAACGTGCATACTTTGAGCATCTGCTGAGAACATGTCCAAGTGTTTCTGGCTCTTGCTTACACGCTCGGCAGTTAGTATCGCCTACAGGTATATTCATTATGCGCTCACGGTAAACTAAGGTGTCTATAACCTACCGACAGCTCTTCTCTACGTATGATACCGCAGCATTTACCATAAAGGGGCTTGTTAGCATGTTCTCTTAGTAGAAACGTATGTTCTGCTTCCTGTACACGACTTTTGAGCACCAAAGGTGTTAGTGATGCTAGGCCATGTGTAGTGTCGCTGGAATCAAATGGGAGGCCAAGCTCCTCTGCGGCCCTATCTGCGGCACGGTATAGAAACGCCGCAACATTGACGACTTCATGTTGATGCATCAATCACATAAGAGAATCTGCACTATTTAGAACTGAGCAGGCTGTAGCCAGAACCGTTTTTCGATGAAGACACTCCAAGCTTAGCAAGCCTGTACCCACTTTATCTCTAGATGGGTATATTCGAGGTACGGAAGATCTAGGATGATGACTTCGATGAATTGTCATCATCTTGCGTGTGCTTTGGTCAAGTTGCTTCAACTCATCGATGTTCCACTTTACTGCACCAAACGTGTAGAGCAGTATAGGAACGGCCAGCATATTGGTCGGCTGGATCTTACTCTTTTCAGATTTCCGCTTGCGGTATTCCAAGATATGTATATGTTTCTCCATTACCAAGATGTTGAATGTTATTTCCGCCTATGAATTGAACATCTCGATCGTCACACGATGGTGTAGTTTCTAGTCGTCCTTGGTGAAGGTGGACGCAGGCACACTTGTCCAGTCCAAAGCTCTTACCAATCGCTTCAGAGTACCTATTCACCGCCTTCACAAGGATGTTAAGATCCTCTTTCGAGGAAGCAAAGAGTTTAAGGACGTCCATGTATAAAAGGTGGTTGACCTTATATTTTTTTTTCGGCAGGCCACATAGGTATCCGGAGCTTTTGCCTCAGAGGACAATAGATAAAGGCAAAAGAAAGATGCAGAAAAGTATCGGACTTAGAGAGTCTCCTTGGAAGACCCCTCTCTTATATATGTGATATAGCTGGTAGTCACTTGTCTTTTGTCAGATGTTATGACAAATCTTGTCCACCACAAGAGAATAAGCTCTTTCATGCATCTCACTATTTTTGAATGCACCTCCAGGCACTCAAGGAGCTTAATAAGTAGCTCATGGTTCGTGTTATTGAATGCCTTACTGTAGTCTATCCAAGCCATGGACAGATTTCGTCGATACCTGATCGAGTCTTGGGTAATACACCTGTCTCTTGACAGGTTCTCCCTGCAACCTGCCAGCCCTCTCTTGCATCCACGTTTTTCAATTATTGCACTCCATACCGGCTCGATAGATGTTAATATCCTCTCTTTGAGGATGCCTGTGAATCGCTTGTAGCTGGTGTTTAAACAAGCTATGGGCCTGTAGTTCTGTCAACTCGACAAATCTCCTGCCTTAGGGGTCAATACCGTGCGTCCTTCCACTAGCCGCTGCTGAATAGGTTGTTCTCCGTTTAAGAAAGTAGTAAATATACGAGCTAGATGTTGGTGCGTAGAAGTGAACTTCTTCCACCAAAATTTGTTGATTTTATCTGGTCCTGGCGCTGAAAAATTCTTAGTTCTAGCTATACCTTTCTTCACTTCTTTAGCAGTAATTAGTGGACACTCTTCTTCTGGAGCCTGCAACCTTTGTCTTTGGAAAAAGTTACGAAAGAGTGATATATCTGAAGCGTCTTCATTTAGCTGATAAGTATCTCTATACACTTTCTCCCAGAAGACTTGAATCTCTTCTCGACTAGGCGGATTTTTAACGGCACGTGACGTTTTATTGAACAGACGGAAAGGATGAGTAGAAAAGGTGGAATTTTCCTGAATGCATTTTACTCGCCGTTCAAGGCGCTGTTTCGCTGTTGAAAGAGATCTTATTTTTTGCGTCCAGTGCTACTTGATGGTCAAAAGTTTACACTTGTTCAGCGTGTGATTAGCTTTCCTTAAGTTTCGAGCAAGTGCCCTAACTTTTGAAGAGACTTTTTTAGTTGATTTTATGTAGGTAATCACGCACTGAATATTTGATGCATGCCGTCTCGCCGTTTCAATTTTAAATTGAAGCTGTGCAACACGCTCACGAGTCAGACGTCAGGGTGGCCCTGGTAAGGGCCGTTGTACATGCAGGGCTCCTTCTTCCAGGGAGCGACTTCAGGATTGGTACCAAAGTCGGAAGGTGCCAGTGAGGGCACTGGCACGAGAGCACTAAGCGAGTAGCAGCCGCTAACGACAAGCTAGGACTGAGTAAAGAACGCGTCGACGCCCGGGAATTCGGGATACCTCGGATGAGTCCGCCTCGCCGCGGGCACGTGCCGGCAACGCTTTTGTACAGGGTTGTATCGAGTCCTATCGTATGGTAACAATTCTGTTACAACTGATTACTATGAAGGGATATCTCTGTAGGATTTTCTCTTTGATATGAAAATCGACTAACTTTTCTAAAGTCTTCAACATGCAAGAAGTTAGGCTAAATGGTCTGAATGATTTGGCCTTATAGTAGGAGTCTCTCCCGACTTTGGTATAAAGATTGCATTGACCTTCTTCCATGCCAAAAGGGTATATCCCAAAGCTATGCACGCACTAAAAATGTTACACGTTGGTCCCATCAGAATATCCAAACCTTCTTCAATCAACGCAGGGAATATACCGTATTCTCCAGCGGCCTTCAATGGGTCGAAACGCCGGACGACTTAGCTAAATTTTAATTGTGTTACTATCCGGCTTGCCATCCGCCACTCATCCTCATTGACCCTACGTTCTGGGCCGTCAGAGGGGTTCGGCCTACCAGCCCCTCCCACCGATAGCTACCCAGGTTCGGAACCAGGGAAGTGCACCTCAATGTGGTGTTCGAGAATTTCGCTAGACGTTTCTCTCACGTCACCTGATGCGAAACCAATGCTCTCAGTTGACATGTAGGGGGTTTTTTAAGGCTCTCTGGAGTTTCGCATTATCAGGAACATCTTGAATGCCCTGACAATGCCCCCTCCATGAGTTTCTTTAAGCTGATTGTAACTATGAAACGTCTGCTTAAGATGGCCTAAGCAGATTTACAGTGGTGAAGATTAATTCGGATGAACTTCAAATCCAAGAATTTTACGCTGTTCATTTAAGAACCAGCGTTAGACATCGGTTGTTTCGAGGGCAGCTACTCTTCCACTGTCCTCGCGGGCTCTTTTGGTTTAGAAAGTGTTTTCATTTGGATCCTTCTCAATCCCAGATACGGTTTACAGTCAATATTCTCGATGCTTTGGACCACTGAAGGGTCCGCACTCTAGACTAACTGCGTTACCTTAGCGCCTTTCTTGCCATCCAGTATGGTCCACTCCTCCACATTCAACGTGGTTCTGGAATGCCTACTTGTTGAGGATGGATGATGTTTCCTCGGAAGTTTCAGCTATCCCTGCCATAAAATTGACAGGCTTGGGAAGGTCCTTTGAGTCAAAGGTTTTGATTCTTGCACCTTCCCATTGTTTCAAACCTCCTACTGCCTCGATGACTTATGTCCTAGAGATCTCATCTTAGCAAGTGACGGTGAGCAAGTTGTTTTTAAAACGGCAGTCCTCAAACCACGGGATAATGTCACCAGGTTTTACCCCGGCGATCTTAATCTCGAGGGCTGCCTCAATAGCCATTACTTGCTCTGAGTTAATACTCTCTTGCGGGAATCCCTCAGTTACAATAGCTAATTCTAGGTGGCTTCGAAGGGCGAGCCTGTGTGAGTCCCCTCAATCAACAGCCCTGCCCCTGTTAAACTTCAAGCTTTGATTAGGAGTGCTACCATCAAACCGAGATCGTTTCGGGCTCCCTGGTTGAGGGGTTGTTTCGCCTTGCAACATAAGTTGCTGGCAATGGTACCTCCTTCTGACAGCACTGCTATATTTCTTTTTCCCAAGGCCTTTTTTTGGATCCAGTATCCTCAGTAGCTTTAGCCTCGTTTATGGGACTAATTAAAGTCCCATTCCGAGCCGTATCACAGGAGGTGCTAGGAAATGTACAGGTACCTTGTTGATTTAAAGGTGACTTGACCCCTTCATTGGTTTCCATCATCTCGAGAGAAGAAGTATTCATGGAGGTTGCCATTGAATTAAATTGAGGATGCTCCTCCACGTGTGTTTTTTAGTCACCGCAGTGCCCCGCTTATGGGGATTAGGCAATTTACAAAGGAAGATTGCACGGTATCCCCGGACACTTTATAAGTCACCATACCCTGGAAACACTCCGCCTTCGACACAATAGTTAACGTCTTGGCGCAGGAAGCTGTGTTGGGAGTCAAGAGCTTCCCAAAATTCGCTGCTCAGTCGAATTCACGCTGATACTTCCACCTTACTAACCACGAGCTCCTACCCATCACGGGTACGTAATTAAAATCCGTCCGCAATGCGGCTAAACTTACATTTTACAGCACAAATAATGCCAAAGCCACGAAACATGCGGTGACACGCGACACTGGAAGCGCTCCAGCCAGAAGTAACGAGACGGCTTGAGTTCAAGCCTATAGTTCCAGGCGCTCTTTTCGGCACTTCAGAACACTTTCAGTCGCGCTGTCGCCGTCATGTTCAATATTAGTACACGCGGTAGTTTTGAAGGTAGGAATCCCATCGAGACTTCATCCAAAATGTGCAATAATAAAATATTGCGCCCTTGACTACCTATCAGCAGTTCAGTACAGCCAGTCCATACTCCGGTTCCTTCAGATAAACAGATTCAAGTTCCAGGAGTATTATCCCGAAATAATTTGACTTTTTATTTTAATAAAATTGTTCTCCATTATTTTACAATAAGATCAGAATATTGTCTTGGAAACTGACAATAAATAATCGTTTAACCTACTGACTTCCGGCCAGACCTCTTGTTTCCCGACGGGCATTCATGAAAAGAAGAAGAGTTGTTTGTATTACAAAATAATAGCGCACCTGTACCATGCACACAAACAGCATCGACGCAATTAGTCACACTTTTCTTACTTCCCTGTAGTTGATAAGTATCATTTAAGTACAAAATGAAATTTATTGACGTAATACAATTCAAAAAACATAGTAGGGTGTCTGGTCTTAGTGTTGCCTTTCTACGTAGATGTTTGGCTTCGCATCCTTTCTTCAACAACCTCAATTGGTGCCAAACTTGTTGATAATTGTGTACTAGTAGTAACGAAAGAGCGTATGCCTGTTTGAGACGAATGTGTGTTGGTACGACTATTTATGGACCTATGTATGTACTTACTTATTTACCTAATTTAGTGTATGTTGGAAACCTCATTGTGTAGATCAGTAGTTCTTCAATATGTGTAATGAACGAATAAATAAATGAATTAATTATATAAAGTTAAATAACTTGGTAACGTCCAACTTTATTTATTAAAAATTTTTGACATTGTACAGTAATCACAAATACTGAGGAAGGAAGACTATAGCACTTGAAAGTTGACATAACAGTATTAACAAGGTTGAATTTGTTTTTGTTATAAAAATGAAATATATGTAATAAGTAGAACTATGAAATAAAGTAGTACTATAAAATAAATTAAAGTAAAAATAAATTGTTTGCTATTTCCAAAGCGTAAGTGATGTACATAATGCAATAGGATATGTTTATCACTAAGTATCAATTCTACCAAGAACGTCTATATTTCCTTCCACTAATGAATTATTCTTGTCGTGAGAATTCACTCGTAGTTCTTTCGTTTGCGAACATACCTGCAAAAAATATATCAGTTTATATTTTAATAGAGATACTTAAAAAAGGGTGATTGTCAAATCGGCAGCAAACTTGAAGTACTGGTAATATAATAATTAAATAGCATATCCTACTGCTTTTATTCTTATTTAATACATATTTCTAATCACTCTCTGCAAAACGTTCAGTTTCTTTTTTTCAATTTCTATTCCCATTCCCTTTAATTTAATATGAAAGCTCCTCGAACTTCATTAACCTACTGTGTCCCAACTTTATTCTGAACATCGATACAGTCCTTCTCTCTCTCTCTTTCTCCAATTGCACAATCAATTAGATGGTATGATTAAAGGCCTGTACCAGTGAGTAGTTGCTAAATATGTCTATTAGATTGCTGATAGGTAGGGTCCTTCCTACTCAATTATTTTTCGTTTCGCAATTTGGTTAAAAAACGCGAGTGTGTAAGTTCTGAATATCTCACTAAGGGATGTGTTTGAACCAACAACCTTTTCATTTCATGTGAGTTACGCTAAAAATTACTCCACCGCAGTCCGTCAGTGAAGATTTTAGAACTTGTAATTCCTGAATTTCAGTGGAAATTCGTATTTTTATCACCTGTTTATATTTTAAGGCCAGTTTACACGATTTTCCATTGAAATTCCCAGAAATCAAGAAACGAAAATAACTTGCGATATAGTAGGACCCTACTTATCAGCATTCTAATAAACATATTTAACATCTACTCACTGGTAAAGGCCTTTAACCAATATATCATTAATAGCCAGTCAAAAGAAACATCACTTACAAAATTATTACAAAATGTTTAAAGTCTGTGCCTCGATTTACGTAATTTTTTTCTTTATTACACTACATACCTTTTTTTAATTAAAATTTAGTTGAAATTGAATTATAAATACAGAAATATTCAGAATCTCATTTAGTAGAAGATTCAATAAAATTATATTCAGAATTTTATATTAAAACTGAAAGTGCATTTTGAAAATGTGAAATGTGCCAATGTGCGGGGCATACAGAATTTATTGTAAATGTTTAGTAAATTGTCTCGTATCTCAAAGGCGGGTACTTTGGACTGATAGACGAGAGATCGCTGTCTCAAGCTTCGACACATTTACTTTCTATTATTTTTTTTTCTAATTGACTCAATGCGTTTCAACGAATCATAAACCGGGATCCATATGCATTACTGGGTGTCCAACTGAGGCATATAGGACATAAAGGACGTGACTGAATGCGGAATGAATTCTGTACTATACACAAAAACGTTACTCGTCGTGGTGTGCAAATTTGTATTACTGTATGTGAACCTTGTCAGCAGAAACAGAAAGCTGTTAAGAAAGGGGTGGGAGTTAGGCCTCTACTATTTTCTGAATTTAACTCGCGCTGTCAGGTAGACTTGACAGATTTTCGATCTCATTCGGATGGTCCATACAAATTTATTTTAGTTTACCAGGACGAAATTTGCAGTCCCTAAAGCTCTGGAATAAAAGCGAGCAGAAGATGTAGCCCTTATTTTAAATCACCTTTTCACTATATTTGGAGCACCTTCAGTGTTATAGTTCGACAACGGTAGGGATTTTGCAAATTCCTTCGTTTCCCTTCTTTAACTACATCATTATATACAAAATGAAGACTATATACTTTGCTT
Source organism: Andricus coriarius (assembly GCA_932066315.1). Lineage (NCBI taxonomy): Eukaryota > Metazoa > Arthropoda > Insecta > Hymenoptera > Cynipidae > Andricus > Andricus coriarius. The sequence goes on along the minus strand of CAKNWT010048740.1, from coordinate 770 downwards.
ATCTCGTGACGGGCATTATATATAATGCCTAGGGATTATATAGATTGCCTAGGCAATGTATATAATAAGAATTCCATTACATACTTTGCCTGAAATGGCCAAGCATTATGTACAATGCCTAGGTATTATATAAAATGCCTGAATTATATATTTTATGCAAAACCGGACGGTTTTCGTATCATTCTCTACCTGTTTGGGGGACGCGAAGTTCTCGTTTGTCGGAGGGGGTAGTTTTCCGGCCGGCCGCCGGAAAAGTATACTTTTAAGGAGTGCGCGCATGCGCTTTTGGTCCAAGCGGCGACACTCTCCTGTTTCTCTCTTTTGACGCGTGCGCGGTGCATATGACTGATATTTGTAGACTGTAAAATACAGTTGTGCAGACTACAGCGCATGCCGGTCGGCAACACGCAGCAACACGTGAGTCCGAGTGCACGAAAGACCGCGACCAACCAAATAGTTAAATTTTTATCCGAAAAAGATAAATTTTCAACCAACAATGAAATAGTTAAATTTTTACTTTCAAAAAGATAAATTTCCAATTAAAATGATGAATCTATAACTGCAGTAGTTGAATATTCAATCAAAAAGATGGATTTTCAACCAAGAAGATTAACTTTCGATCAAAAAAGAGGAATTTTCAACGAAATACATGAATTTTCAAGTTAAAACGATAAATTTTCAACCAAAAATTGTATAATTAAATTCCCAGTTTAGAAAAATTTGAACCGAAGAGATGAATTTTTAACTCAAATTAAGGAATATAACTTGCA
>CAKNWT010048728.1:0-13868 GCA_932066315.1 Andricus coriarius | reverse complement strand
TTTTTAAATAAATTTTTAAATTTCTCTTGCTCTATCAGTCGAAGGATATTCCGTAGTGTATCCCTAAAGATTTTACTTCAAAATTCCGAAAGCTGACTGACTAAGCACGAGTTGATGTGAAAAACTAACGACGGCGCAGTTAGACTTCAGAAAGCATTTTGGGGTGGAAAACGACGATTTAGAAAAAAAATGTCCTACAAAAGTTACTCACTTTTTACCGCAGAATCGAAACCAACAAAGAAAAATATGTCATTCCATTTAAAAAAAGGACTTCCGGTCCGAATGGGCCACTTCCGGTGGGAGCCAAAAGTTGAAAATACCTCCAATCGATAGGTCTGGGACACCCTGTATATATATATATTACTGTTCAGAAGTTTTTATGTGGGTAAATAAATATTATGTCATATATAAAGAATTAGGAAAGACAAATATATCTTAATCATAACTGAGAAATCTAAAAACCTACAAGAAAGAAAATCAGTAGAAAAAGCTGCACGAGCCAGGCAAACCAATAGGCGATCAATCATAAGCCGGCAATCCATTTTACCAGGCATGTGAGACCCGTCAACTTCTTTGCTCAGTTCCACTGAGTCTGAGAATTCTTCTGGGACTTCTCAGACGTTAAAGGACATTAACTTCTTGATTGGGTCGACAAGAACTTGTAATGACTTTTCGATTGTGCTTGGCCAGTCCAGCTGGGATTTTTCTATATTCAACTTCTAATTAAAGTTTATAGTTCTGATTTCAAGTCTCTGTTTACCGAAGAGGGATTGCTGTACCATCTATTTGTTTAAATATTTGTTTACCATTTTCAGAGGTTTTTATACAACATTTGATGCATACTAAATAGTTTATGTGAATCATATACTTCCGATAAAGAAACTCTGGATTCGTAGTTATCTCACTTGCGGTATAACAGACAAGGTAGAAACAGTTCAGGCCGGAGAGCCTAATCTTATAATTTGAAGTCGTAATTTTAGGGGAATCGTTATGGGCGGCACGCGTCGCGCGACAGAGTGCTTTCAAATGTCTGTGTATCTTGGTGAACCATCCCGGGATTAAGAGCCATATTCATTACTTGCACTTATAGCAGAGTAGAAGACAAAATTTTTATCGGTTTCTTATATTATATAATATTGTTTTCCGTTTTTTCAACAATTCTTGTAACGCCTACACTGAACAAGATAGTTGCTTGTGACCGCTAATAAGCAGATAAAGTATAGTAGTGCCAACTACTTTAGTTTGCAATATATGCTGCTACCACTTAAGTGGTTGTGGTTTTTACTTTTATCAATTTATTTCTAAGAATGGCAGTAGTTGTCCTTACTGTTTTCCTCGTTGTCGCAATAACTTCCGATGCTAGCAGATAATCATATTCAGGTAGTTGTTCTTTCATGTGGAAGTTTCAATATTTTAGTGAAGTCACCTAATCCTACTCTATCTATGAAGTGTGCAAATTAACATGAAGATCCACGTGAAAAAATTTTTGCAAAAGGATTCGAGAATTCATAGTTAATTTCTATTCGGATTCCACGTGCAGATGTAATGTGAATTCGATTCACATGTGACATGAGACATGAGATTATTGGCTCAAAAAGCCAAAAAATTATAATACACACTCGGATGAAAAGATTTTTTTATAATCTCATGTTTAAATATTTTTTTCATTAGTGTGTCACAAGGGCCTATCCGTGAATTTGCGCTTAGGCCCGCGTACGCATGCGCATTCGCATCAAGCTAAAGTGCTGTCCATATTTTTATATTATCACATTCAATCGTGCGCATTGAGCGAAAAAAATTACCCCTCCATTTTCTCGAAACCTAATAACATTTTTGAATCAATCTTTTTTCGTATTGATTCAGCCACTCAATAGCTAAATAATAAATTTGCCCTTTTTTTAAAATATAAAATTATATTTTTCATAACGAACCAAATTTGAGAAAAAGTGCCCCTCGAGCAAAAAAAAAACCACCCCCATCCATTTGTTACAAAAACAAATACTATTTTTTAATAAAAATTTTTGGTATATATTGAGCAACTCAATAGCTATAAATAAGATTATAAATTGATTTTTAAATTTAAAATTGGAATTTTTACCACTGTCCAAGTTGGAAAGACGTGCTCCTGAGTGATGAAAAAAATTTTTCCTTAAATTGTCTCAAATGTTACAACTAAGCCTTTTGAGGTTTAATTCAGCACTAATTTGTCTCAAAAGAGCTTTCTCATTTTTTTTAATTTAAAAATTCGATTATTGAGGATGTTTTTTTTTCTCTCCTGTAGAATCGTGAGAATGTTGGTTAGGCCCTTATGGCATGCTACCTTTAGATATTTTTACCTGTATAACTTACCGGCAAAACCTCGGAAATACTAAACGTGGCAACGATCGTGAACTTGACGCGATGTTTCAGTGCGAATGTAGGCAGCACTTCTCAGGTTTTAGTTTTGCCCATATGTTAGGGGGAGGGGGGTAGATAAAGTGAGTGATAGATTGGGGGGGGGGTCATCTGTCACGTCCATGCAATGTAAAAAGTAATGAGCCATCATAGATTTCTAAAAATCAAATACCTAGTAAAATGTTGTTTTAGAATGCGACAATTTCGTTCAAATTGAAAATTGACGTGCAAGTTAAACTTAAATTGGATCATCTAAAAGAATCGATTAACTCGAATATTATCTTTTAAAATGGAGTCTTTTTATAACGGGATGAATTATACAACTGTCAAATTATAACTCGCAGCTTAAGGCAAGCTTGATGTCATTGACACGTGCGGTGATGATCCATCTGTCTTTATTATTGAAAAGTGTGAAGCCTACCAAAAGGAACAGGTCTCGTTCGCTCGTTTAATTTATCCAAGTTAAACGCTCCCCGACGAGGTCACACGCCACTTCGCCAACACGTGCCGAACACGCGTCTGTAGTTAGCACTCCGTGGCTCTATATGTCGACTCCTGCCTAGTGCCTACCGTGGGGACAAGTCAACTTTGTCGGGCTAGTTTAATTTGTGAACACTATTATCAGAATAACTGAGAACAATTCGACTCAAGCAATTGACTTTCCCGCCAAGTGCAAAATATATTATAACGTATCGCGATAAGATAGTATTATTTATTATTATATTAATGTAGTATTATAACACAATCTGATACCTTCGTAATAAAAAACCAAGTCACAGTATCGTATGTCTGAACAAAATGCTCCCAATTGTTTGGAAAATGCCTTTTTGGGAGGTCTCCACATATGCGGCGCCAAGTTTAGAGACGTTTATTTAATATATCATGACCGGGGTAAAAATATTTGGTCTTGATTTTGGTTTGGGTAAAGACCAATCCAAGACAATATCTAATTATTCTGTATGACTAGCCCGTGAGACTGACCCATACTACTTTTTTATATTTTAAGACGAATTTTTCCGACTTAAAGACACAAATTAATACCTTAAGACAAGATTATTTTATTCCGTAAGAACCTGACAGATTTATAACTCGAAGACAAGCCAAAAGGCTCCCAAGTTTTGAGTTTTTTTGAGTTAGGCAGGTTCCAAATTTTTAATTTAAAAATCAGTTATTACAAAATTACAAAAATACAAGTGTCAACTGTTTCGTCCCAACCTATCTGGATGTGGTAGGCCCTGCCGTTGATAATAAAACCAATACATAAATTATCCTTCCTTGTCTCAAGACAAGTCTACCTGGTCTTGTCTTGGCACAGTCACATCCATAAGAAAAGTCTGTATATCTCCAATGTGTAGCTGGTGAGACGAAGCCAGATATCATGGTCTTGAAGACATATTGAAGACATTCAAGACAAAATCAATACCAAATATTTGTACTTGGGCTAGAAGCTTCTTGATTTAAAAAAATGAAAGAGGTTAAAAGAAAGGGACAGAGAATGATAAGTATGATATAAAAGTCACACAGATCTTTCAACGCTTCAGTCTACTGTTAGATGCCGAATTGTAAAAAGAAAATCACCAAGAATTAAGTACTCGATTAAACTGATTTCTGAAACACATCCAAGAACTCAAACAGTGCGATTGTTGCAAGTACGATCAGATGATTAAATTCTGAGAAGGAGTTTGAACACTTTCAATATTAAAAATTGCAAATAGTAAAACATGGGTTTCGATAAATTGTATAATAGGTCTCGAAGTTAAACACTTATTTCTTGCAACAAAGAAGCCTGCTGATCTGGAGCTAAAAGAATTAAATTAAAACATTAGGGAAGCGTCCATTAGGTACGGATTGAGATCCTCCATAATAGTAGGCAACAAATTTGGAGTCCTTCTACCCAAGAGAATGGTTACATTGTTTGAATAGGATGAAACTCTGCTTCAGGCAACCATGAAAGCTTGTGATGACAAGGATCTCTTTATTCTGTATTTGGGTGGTGTGTAGAATAAAACTAAGTTTGTGGACAGAAAACAGGAAAACACCCAGCGCTCCGTATTTAAGAACATATATTGTTAACAAAACAAATCATTGTTGATGTAAATACTCAAGTAGGTCACAGTAATACAAGAATCTGACTTTTAATGCTAAATGAATTTCATTTTCACCTTAAATTTAGTAAATTAATTAATTTAAACCATAAATTGGTTTTAAATATCGCGTCTCTATCTAAAATATGTAGTGATCACTCAGGGAAAATGTTCGATTAACGCGTGGATCTCGATATGTTTGATATGTGTATCATTTTCTTATTTGTGATATGTTTTCACTTCAATAAAACACATGGATTGTATTGTTAAAATTGTGGAAATCCAGAAATTATAAAAAGCCAATGTTGATCGACGCTTGTGTATAACTCGATGTGTTGGACATATACGTCTTTTTTGAAAACTTGTTCATGTATTAAACCTGGGGAAAATTCCTAGGAGTACATTATTAACCCGGATAAAAATATTTGGTCTTGATTTTTTCTCGGGTAAAAACTTATCCAAGACCATTTTAGTTTCGAAAAGTTTCGTTCTCTTTCCAAACGTTCTTCATTTATATGAGTTAATAAATCCATCGGACGTTTTTCTCCAAACGTTCTTCATTTATATGATTAGTAAATCTTTCTCTCGTTTCTTTTCAACAAGTTTTTTAGACTTAAAATCAGCAGTCAGTTCTTCTTTTTCTATCAAAATATTTGCCTGTCATATTAATAACCCTAGTTCCTATTATTTTTTTTCTAAGAATACGTCATTAATATTTGGATTTTTTTTCACTTATTCATTTTCTTTATCATAATAAATTTTATTAAACTGTTTTTTATAATCTTTCAAAAAAGAAGAATTTAGACATTCTAATTATTATTATTATGACAACATTCTAGTCCACATTGCTTCCAGTTGCTTAAAATAAATTTATAAATCACTAACAAAATATTATGAATAGTAACAATCCCTAGGGCTACAATTTCTTCACCATGAACACTATCTTGAAACATAAAACTTTAATAAGATTTTTCGTAAGATATTTGTGTATTACAAGATTCATCTCCTATAATAAATGGTTTATATTATAAAGGCCAATTATTTATTACATGAGTGCTTTTTTTCTAACTTTCTTATATTTCTCTTCACCATTATACAAATAAAAAAGAAAGATTAAAAAAAATTACCATCTATTTTATCAATATTTAAATGTTTGTAGTATTTATTTTATATTAAGTGTACAATATAAAATTAAAAGGCCCCTATTTCCGATTTTTCGTCCACGAAATTGGAAAGAAGCACTTTTTAAAAACAGACTGATACTTCTGGAAAAGGGGAGAAAGTGTGACAGAATTATTAACAATTTCTTTCACTAGAGTGGTACCCACAGAAATTTCGTATACCAAAATGTGTCCAGTTCATTGTGTCGGTTCATATTTTCCCTGATGAATGGTCATTACTTGACTTTCACTTTGTGAATGCCCCCTTGTAATGGAACCTCTTTTCAAAGTTGTTTTATGTTTAGTGTAAAAAAGATTAATATTTTATTGATACGAAATTTCTATGGGTACAACTGTAGTGGCAGAAAACATTATTAGTTCTGTCACTCAATCTCCCCAAATTGACATTTCAGATTCAATGTTCAAAAAACAATAACATATGTACCTGAATATGCATTTAATCGCTAAGGTTACCTTTTCACCTATGCCCTTTTGTCATTTTAAACTAGAATCATTATAATTTTCAAAAAGAATCCAGAAAATTTATAAGATAAAACTTGTAATATTAAAATAAAATAATAAACTGGTAAATTAAATTAAATATCCAAAACATTGTTTTTACAACATTGCTTTAAATTTAAAAATAAATATCATTTTATATTTAAAAACAGTGACAGATATAAGTTTCCCAAAAGTATGAGATTTACTACACTTGAATAATTTATTCGTTTTTATTTGTCCAAGTTTGTAGTACTATTTGGTTTAATTATTTAATTATTAATTAATTTTTCAATGTTCTAAAAGAATGTATAGTATTATTTCATAAACGTCTGATTCAAAACATGACAGCCGAACAAAGTTCAAATTATAATGATGGAAATGTTTATTGCAAATTACTTAACACAAATTATACAAACATAAGAAAAATTATATTATTAGATATCTTATCTAACATGCCGTTACTTTTGTACAACATTTATTCAACCGAAATATTAAATGATAATAACTCGTGCGCCTACGAATTGTAGTAGGTCATCACGAAATATGTAAATCGGCAAGGCCACTTTCGTTAATTTAGAATTATTGTTATTTCAATGTTTAATTATTCCAAGGCGCTAGGTAAAAGGGTGATTTAATTAAGCAGACGCCACACTTGAAAAATCGAGAAGTTACAAAAATTAGATTTAAAAATCAAAATATACTTAAAAATACAGGATTTATAAGTAAGATTCTTTGACACAGAATCTGAATGATGCTCAAGGAATGAATTTATTTGTCAATACAAACAATCAAATCAGTATTTCGGCAGTATAATGAATGGGGAATTCGAATTGTTTGTCTCAAGTTAATTTCTATAATATTTAACATATTTCAAATCCTTTCAGACGATTACAACATTGGTATTTTTACTGTTAGAACAAAAATTAGACACAAAAATAGGAAAGTTAAATGACTAGTCAAGGGAAGTACAGAAGAAGAGAGGAAAATACAAAACGACTTTGAAGGAACCATTAAACTATTATTTAAAGAGATGAAGGGAACTAAAAGTACAGAGTTTGTCAACATCAGAAACAATAAAGGTGACATGCTGTATGATACAGGCGGGATAGTAGATGCTTTAAAAAACTCTTTTAAAGAATTATTAGGACATGAAGATTCAGGGCAGCAGAACTGCGACATAGAACATAATGCATTAGAAACCCCAATTAAAAAAGTTTGTGTCACTGAGGCTAAAGATATAATTAAGATCTTAAAAAACGGTAAGGCTGCTGGTGTAGACAGTATTAGCGCTGAAATGCTTGAATACGGTGGCGGATACATACGTCACAGGTAGTGGGAAATTATAAATGTATGTATCGAGACGGGAGAAGTCCCAGACGATGGGAGGAAAGCGATTATCGTACCAATATATAAAAGAAAGGGAGATAAAAGCAACTGCAATAACTACAAAGGTATCAGCTTATTAAGTACCGTAAGTGAGATGTACTCAAAAATACTTATTAATAGAGTAATGAAAATTACATAAGAAAAGATATGGGAAGTCCAAAGTGGATTTATGCGAGGAAGATCATGTACAGATCAAATATTTAGCTTGAGCCAGATCACAGAAAAAAGCTTTAGAGTAGGAAAAAAAGTTTTCTGTGCATTTGTTGACCTAGAAAAAGCATTTGACAAGGTAAATAGAAGTAAACTTTGGGAAGTCCTTAAAGAGCACGGAGTCAATGTATGACTCTTACAATCAATAAAAGTAATATATACCGGTAGTAAAGCGAGTGTAAGGGTTAATGGGAAACTGAGTGACTGGTTCGGTATGATACAAGGCATGAAACAAGGATGCGTTATGTCCTCATGGCTATTTATTATAATTATGGATAAGAGTCTAAGACTGGCTCTCTTCGTCGAAGAAGGTGTAGATCTCGAAACAGTGAAGGTACGTGGGTTAGCCTTCGCAGATGACAAGATTGTTGTGGCAGAATCAATGGAGCACTTGCAAAGAATGTTGAATAAACCTAATACAAGCATGAAGAACATGGGTCTCAAAAATAAAAAAATAAAAAAAAGCTAAAATGGCCATACATAATTTTATATTTGTATTGACTGGAATATATGGTAGCAGGAGATGGACCTGTCAAGAGAAGGACAAGAGTAAAATAAACGCGATTGGCATTAAACCCCTGTGCACGATATGCGGGAAAACACTGATGGACAAAGTCCAAAACGAGATAATCTTCAAAGAATGTGTTACAGGAGAGACACTAGTTGACATATGGGAAAGAAATCAGTTAAGATGGTTCGGACGTGTTGAAAGAATGAAAGATTAACGACTGACGAAACAAGTGTATTAAGGTAAAGTAAATGGCAGAATGCCCAGAGGTAGACCACTGAAAGAGTGGTTAGAATCTGCAAATGAGAGATTAATCCGAAGAAGCTAGAGCAGTATGTCATGACAGAAAAGTGTAGCGACAAATAGTTTGTGAACAGAGTGAATGGTGCCTGAATCAAAGACCTTGGATACTAATGGGCCCAAGTGGGGAACCACACATAACTATTTTGTGAGGTTCCTTACTTGGGGTGATCGCTAGAGAGATTGATCAGCAACTTGGTTCGGAGCAATGTTGCACAACGTAAGTGTCATTTAAACATATAACACGAGAATTCTAGATCAATCTAAAAAATCTATACCCCCCACCTCACATTACTCCTTTCTTCACCATGCAAGTAAGGCCTACCCCGAAAGGGAAATGGCCTAATAATATAATAATAATATATTATATTAAATATTATATTATTATAGATTATATATTATATTATAAGCTCGTTTTTTATTCTACTTTAATATACTACTTTAAATGTTACCCAAAATCAGGTAATATTTATACTTCACAATTCTTTCTTAAAATGAACCAGTGAAATCTCACTGGTTGAAATAGCTAGAAGTGTGTCACTGACAATCAGTGAGAATGCACTGGTTCATTCAGTGAAGTTCCGGCACTGGTTTAATCAGAGAGGTTCACTGGTTTCTCAGTACCAGTAGTCATCTGGTCGTACGCGTTGTCATCCATCAGCTGGTTGGGTATGACACTTATCATTCACCAAATTTGTTCTAGCCTTTGCAAAATTAACTTTTGAAAACCGCACTTTACTCTCACAACCATAAATGAAGGCCAAGCTGCAATATAATGGGATATAATATGTTGCGCCTAATTGTGGGAAGACCCGTCGTTATGTCAACGTGTCTCGTCGCTGAAAGGCAAACCCAGGTGGCCAGGGGCCTCCCACTATCAAGCGAAAGATATTATATCCGCTCCCCATAGCAGCCAGGCGCCAAATATTTATAAAACAAACACTAGTACACAATAAGGTTCGTTTTCACTCGAAAAATTCCAAGACCTGACCTCACTGGTTCAATCTATCATTTGGCGTCACTGGTGCAATCAGTAGCGCTATTTTAGTGGAATATCTTACTGGTTCATCCTGTCAAAGTGGAAAAATCACTGGTTCACCAGTGATAATTCAAAATAATTATTCAAGCCATGACAATTTCACTGGTTCAGTTTAAGAGAGTTGTTAATAGCAATCTGTTAATAATTTGTAACTTGTATAAGCTCGCTTTTTATTCTACTTTTGTTTTTTCATTTATCAAACAAATATGTTCATATTAACTAACACAGGAAAAACGAGGGATTCAATTTTGTTTCAGGTCATTTCTTTTGATCTTCAGTTATGTTCACTCTCTTGATCAAAAAATTTTAATATGCACCCTGGTCAACACCTGAATATCTTCTTGAAATAAAACTATTCACTTCTCATTAGAATGAGAAACCTTTACGCTAAATTTCTTGCTTTTGTAACAATTTGACAAAAATATTCGATATTTTCTGTATACCGTTCGGAATGCATTGCAATTTTTTCTACTTCTGAAACTTGGAACTATTTCTATAAAAATATTAAGTCAAATCAGTGCTGTGTTTAGAATAAAGAAAAATAGCTGAATATAAGATTTGTAAATAATTTATGACGTCTCACATTAGTATGCGATATGCGTCCTCAAAAATAGAAAATACGTATTATATTTGTGGCTCATACTTCAACACTCAACGTCATAACTTATTGATCGTCCAAAAAGCATAGTTAACGAGTGATTCGTCGGTTAAGACGAAAAGTCACGATGAATTTCACAAGTGAAAAATATGGCGGCAAACGGAGAAGGTCGGCTGCGTTAATGGGAAATTGATGTATGACCATCAGGACTATATTCACTGTCTATTGATCACTGCTCAGTAGAAATAACAGGCCGTTTAATTTGCCGAACAAGGAGCAACTGTGCGTGGTGGCAGTTATTAAGCAGATTATGATATAAGTTCGCTTTACATTTAGACGTAATTATACCAAGGATTTAATAATATTTTTCAAATAATTTTTTGAAAACACAACTCTTAGAAAGATGAATAATTAAATATATGATAAATCAAAATATGCTATAAATATGGCATTTCATCCTTTACTTTCTTACGTGATGAATAATAATTTATTTTTTAATTCGGTCGTCTGACATTTACTTACTTCCAGAAGTTTAAAAATAAAAAAGTACGTAACTCGTAAGACACTCAGTTGTAGGGTGCCTGATAAATTGAATGTATGATGAGTTCAGAGGATTCTTGAAATAAGGGGGCGTGGAGTCTCCTCTCTCAGGCTTCTTGACTGAAGTGAATCCTCCAGATGAGCACGAGAGATTTAAATTTCACGGACGCTTGAGCAATTTCTTGACTTATCACGAAGACCATGCATATCAAGTGAACGGTCGCTGTGTTTTAAACGTGGCTTGAAAGATTTAACTCCACCTCAGTGGAAATGATAAGTAAAATTGAAAAGGAAGTTGGTGGGAACGGTTCATTCGATATGCGGCAATTATACTATCGTTACACTTTTACACGCCAAATCTACCCTTTTATTTTCAAGCGCAAGTTACACTCAATTTTTTAAAATTTTACTTCGTAGAAATAACCTACATACAAATCTGTACAGTAACGTATGGGACATGAGGCCCCTTATTTAAGACGACGGAGAAAAGAAAAAATGAACAAAAAGGCAAGATTACGATCTCCGTGGCGACAGAGTTTTAATGCGGTTTCCTATTGGATTTTTTGCGAGAAACACAAATCTGAAAGTTTTAAATCAATATCTCGAATTGTTTTCAAGGTATCAATTTTTAATTTTTTTTAGATTCTGTGGCCAGTTAATGGTGTGCCTGCACCCCCCACCACCATCATGCGCTAAAAAGAGGTAGGGGTTTGATAAACATTATTTCTGTGACCAGGCACAAGGCTGTCTTCTCGCCCCCTATGAGACGTTAGAAAGGGGTAGGTATGTGAAGTCACATTATTTCTGTGACCAGTAAGAGGATTGCCTTCCCCGCCCCCATGAGGCGTTGGAGAAGGGGTAGGGGTGCGACCTGCATTATTTGATTATTCTGTGTTTCTCGCGAAAAATCCCCTCGAAATCGATAGTTAGAAATTATGTTGATCAAAAACAAAAGTCTATAATTTCAACATAAAAAATCGATATATCGAAAAGTATTCGAGATATCGATTTAAAACTTTTAGATTCGTATTTCTCGCACAAAATCCTTTAGTAATCCACATTAAAACTTTATCGCCATGGATATCGTAATCTCATCAACACAAATTATTAAATTAAATTTTTAATTAAAAATTGAAGAATCATTTAGAATTCGTTTTTGTGACTTTAATTGAGCTACAACAGAAACGAACTCATTAGATTTGAAAAAGAACCTATTTCAACATCGCATCTTACTCTCTTGAACTGAACCAGTGAAATTGTCACTGTTTAAAACAGCATTTTGAATTGTCACGGGTGAGCCAGTGATTTTCGACTTTGACTGAGTGAACTAGTAAGTGATTTAACTAAAACAGCGGTATTGAGGCCTTCCCACAGTTAGGCGTAATATATTATATCCTATTATATTGTGGCCCCGCCGTCATTTATTGGTGTGATAGTAAAGTGCGATTTTAAAAGATAATTTTGCAAAGGTTAGCAAAAAAGTGATGAACGATGAGTGTCATACCTAACCAGTAGAGTATTCAAAAATAAGCGACTGTTTAAATTTTCACGGGCGAATGGAAGTTCGTAAAGCCTAAGCAAAATAAGAATGAGTCTATTTTTTCATGTAGTCATTTTTCAGGTATGAAGTTTAACAGGTAAAAATAAAATAAATTATTTTTGATCCAAGATTTCAAGATTGATTAAGTCAACTTTTCATATTTTATAAAAATGTTATGTAACAATTTTACAACAAAGAGAATTCTACCAAAATTCCAATATTTGCAGACTTATCGCATTTATGGCGAGTGCAATAAATCGCACCGAAACAAATGTTGTTGGTCACTCGAAATAAAAACTGACCCTAACGGGAGTGGCAGACCGATAAGACCTAAAGTCTCAAGTAAAAAAGTTTTAGGGTGTAGTTTTCTAGGTCGAAAAGCGTAATAATAGCAGGAACAAAGAGCGAATTAGTGGCCTCCAGAGGCCTTGCAGGTGAATCCTTAGAGTGGCCTCACAGTTTTATCACTTTAACATTACTTTGAAGATAATCTTAAAAACATTCTCGAGAGCTGAAAAATGACTCTATAGCAAAAAAAAAACATATTTTTATTTTGGCTGGGCTTTACGCATTTTCATTCGTCCATGACAATATAAACAGTCGCTTATTTTGGAACACTCTAATAACCAGTTAACCGACGACAACACGTACGACCAGATGACTACTGGTACTGAGTAACCAGTAAAACTCACTGTTTAAACCAGTGACGGAAGACCACTGAATGAACCAGTGAAATCTCACTGATTCTCAGTGCCACACCTCTGGCTGATTCTCCCATCATCAAAGAACTTAAGAACTGAACTAAAACATTTATTCAACATTATTTCATAATTTTAAGCACAAAATTAAAATCATAGTAATAAGGATGTAAATTTATACAGCGATTTATTAATTTAATATACACACAATTAATTGAATTTTTCGAACAACTAACATATTCCATTTTAAATAGTTTTAATAGTTTTATTTTATTTTAATAGTTGTTATTTCTTGCGATTTTTTTCGATAAAAATATGTGGAGGGGTTAGGATGGGATTAAAAAAAATAGGGCAGGGTGGGGCGAGATGAGCATAGGGGAAATATGAGCCACTCAATTTTCTCGCAAAAATAATTTCTTTTGTAACTGTTCTTTGTACTAATATCAGGAAAAACGTTGTCAAACTTCTTTTAAACAAATTTTCGTTGAATGTTGAATAAATTTGGAAAAAATGAAAGTAAAAATTTTGAGACCTGTATTCTGCTTTTTTTACATTTGTTTAGAAAGTCCAAGAATCACACACAATCACATATTAGATGTTTTTCCAGTGGTTATTTAGATAGTTCATATATTAAACCTTAAGTTTTCACCAGATTTATACCTGTATCATTTTAAAACAGAAATAGGTAAAATTTGGATTTTACTTGCAAATTTCGAATATTGAGACTTTTAGGAAATAATTGTGTAGAAAAATTTGTTCTTCCTGTTGATTTAAACCGTGCTTGATTACTTATGACAGCGGAAATATCTTATTATTCACATTTTAGCGAATAGTTCAATAATAACTCAAGATAGACAGAAGTGCCAGAGGACTATTTGTAGCAATTTTTTAAGGAATAACTTTTATTCTT
>CAKNWT010048720.1:0-21704 GCA_932066315.1 Andricus coriarius | reverse complement strand
AGCCCTGAAGAAGTGAACTGCAATGTTCACGAAACGTCGGCAATCTCGTAGTTTTGCACACGATTGAAACCCGAAAAAGCTTTAAATTTTGAATTTAAATTTATCATTCTAGTGTATTCTTGTCAATAAAATATACCGAGTTTCACACATTTCTTTTCTAAGTAAGCTAGAAAGAAATCATTTTAAAATCGCAAAAATGACGATTTCAAATATGCCGAATTCATTTTAAATTGGGTAGGCGGTCCATGCTCAAGTCACAGAATCTTTTGCCACTCAAATATGCTGTTTTCCAAAGGGAATAAGACGACACGTATCTTACCAATTTACGGAAAAAAATTGTTTGAAACTGTATTTTAAGTATTTGATTTTTTTAAATTGAAAACGCGAATGATCGAAAAATGGGAAGAAAAAAATGTCTGTAATAAAAACCAGCCATCTCGCGCGAATCGAAAAAAATGGCGAATAAAACGTACGTATTTTTCAATGAAGACTCTGAATTTGCAATATTACCGACATTTTTCTTAGGGTGCATATTTTTTGAGATATTTTGATGTCTTGCGACAAAATAAACTCCCGGTATAGGTATTTCCCTTCTTTCGGGTTCTGATAGAATTTTTCGTATTCTTTCGAAATCCGTTGAATTTTTTTAAAAAAGTTCACAATTGACGAAATGGCGGTGGCTTCTCTGAAAATATTCAAAGTCAATTTAAGGTAAATGTCCCAGTAATGGTGACGGTCCCAGTAATCGTGAAACTAGGTTATAGTTTAAATATATTGTTAAAAAAATGTGTTAAAAGTAACATTTAATGATAAAACCCACTTATTTTTAGCATTTTATGATAGCAAATAGAAATTATATTCATTGAAATAAAATAAAATGGAAGAAAATTGGCATCACGATTACTGGGACTAAGGTCACGATTACTGGGACGTTTACCTTACTAAAAAAATCCCAGCGATTCTTTCTGTTGATTTTTTTTTTAGATTCATCATAATGTGAAGATTATATTCCTTGAAATTCTGTCATGTGCCCTGTTTCTTGCCAAAACGATACAAGATACGAAATAGAAATAGAAAATATTTATAAATTAAAAAAAAAATTTCTTGACAATACAATTTAATGATGCGAAGAAAAACCAAAAAGGACTTGATTCAAATTTTTGGTAAAAGAATAATGAAGAAAATTAGAAAACACGGAGAGTATCGATTATTTAAAATATACAGGCTTTAAAGGAAATATTTTGATGTAAAAGTTGTTGAAACTGTTAAATTATGTTCTCCTTTATTTTTTATGACACCTTAAAATTGTATTGTTAAGAAAAAATAAATTTTAAATTATTTCATACATATTTTCCCAAAAAATCTCGAATATAACGTGTGATAGGAAAAAGTGTCAAGAGACATTTTTCTAGAACTTTTTAGAGAAATAAACTTGTTTGTTCGACTTTTTTTCGAAGCTTGTATCGTTTTGGCAAGACTCCATTTGAAAAAAAAAACATATTTAAGTGGAAAGTGATTTTGTGACTTGAATAGAGACTGTCTGCCTGATATGAAATAAATTCGGCCAATACCTTCTTCCTTCTTTTTTTGTTTTCTTAGAATTTTCATTTTTTTTCTCATTTATTTTTATATTTGATTTATTTTTTATTTTATTTATTTTAGCTTTCACATTTTCCGAATATTTTTTCAATGTTCTATCTATTCACAATTTTGGTCCCTAGGGTTATTAAATATTTTTGTAGTGTATTTCTGTCAGAAAAATGCCCTCCAATACCGAAAACATTTGTCTTCACTTTTTGAGGAATTTTAAAATTTGTTGTTTAAAAACAAGTGCCTGTATCTTAACTTACTATTAACCTTCAGCCGTTCGCGTGGGCGGTCAAGTGACCGCCTTTTTGGAATTTGGAATGTCGCGCTCACCAGTGAGCTTTGGGTAAGATGGGAGTGGCATGTATTCTTTAGTTACACTTGCGGCCAATATTTCCGGAAATTTCAGCTGGTTCCGGCCAAAAAATCCTTTTTTTTCTTTTTTTTTTGCCACCTACTCGTAAGTTGATTATATTGTAGTTTCAAGTTGCAAGTTTCAAGTTATGTACTTTTTTTCAAGTGGGCTTTTTTAAGTGTCGATTACACTTGAGTATATTCTAGTTTTACTCTAGTTTAATTGAACGAAGTTATATTTTTGCCGAAAAAAAGTTGAACAAAAATTATTTTTCAAGCTAGAATCTATATTATGTTGATGGCTAACTATATGTTGTTCAAATAAGAATTTTAATAAAGAAGGTGTTTGTCGAGTTGTTTTAGAGTTTCTTTGCTTTCATGGCAGTAAATGATTCACAAAAAGTAGAGAAAACAGCAAAATAAACATGAAAATCAAGTTGGCGCGAACACATGAAGGTTAAGTTAAATTAACTCTATCAGATGTTTGAATTAAAAAGTAATAACTTATCGTAATTCTACTGCAGTGAGGTCTCTGCAATATAAGGATGTATACAAGTGTAGGGAAAATCCAAATTCAGTATTCTTTTTCAGGGTCTTTTGTTTCTTTGAAAGGGTCTGGGTTTTTTATGTTTTAAGTTCATTCTTACGACGATTCTTTAAAAGTCGATCGAATTTTTTTCAATTTCCATTCGAGCCGTATGAGAAAGCATTCGATTCTTTAGATAAGGGGGTCCAATAATACTTTCGGACACACAACGAGGAACAAGCAATGGAGAAAGTAAAAGGGAGATATAAAACCAAAGAAAGAGAAATAATTTCCTCAAAATAAACATTTTTATACATGAATTTAATTCGTGAAAAGAACGGAAGTACCAATGTAAACGTAATAGAAATCTATCTTTTACTAGACTTTTTGCAGTCCTCCCTCTGCGCAAGGTTATTCGTTCTTCCTGTCGTATACCTTGGAATAAATTTTTCTATCTCTTTTTAAATTAAATATGGATACTTGCTGATCGTTTTAAAATTAAGGACATAAATTTTAGCATTTTCCAGTTATATGAGCCAGAAGTAGAATGTTTTGTAATTAAACTTTTTCTCTAATCCTTTAAATTAAAAAATACAATTACTTTACATTTTTTATATTCAGCAAATAACTTGATATGAAATATGAATACCAATTCTTGGTCAATAATACGTATTTTTAGATATATTTAACTTTTTACTTTCTTGAGCTACTTTTCCAGATAAATGATTCCTCTTTTCTCTGAAAGAAATACAATTCCTTTTGGCAATTTCTTTAGATTGAATAATTTCAAAAAAAGTTCAGTCTACTCTTTATTTAATCTATTACTTCCTTCCCATTTATTTTCTTTTATATTCAAACGTTACAGCTAGAGCGCATTCTCCTTGAACTTTTTCTACAGGCAAACCTAAAAGCAAAAAAAGTATTTAAAGGATAACAAGTTCATTTTGTTTCTAGGGAAACTTTGAGATAGACCCAAAGCGTGAAAGCAGCATTACATATTCATTTGTGATTTCCGGTGGTATGAGAGGCAGGCGCGGACTGGCTGTAAAGGGCAGGAATGCTGGAAATAAGGTTTCGATTTCAGGCACTAATTGGGCACCGTTGTATTTCCCTCGAGAATAGTCGGTAGGAACCAGAAAGTACTCACCATTTTCGGAAACTTTAGTTTCCTTCTTGGAGCAGCAAGTGGATTAAAAAGAGAAGGGTTATCTTCCAAAAAGAAAGAAATTGAGACAGAGTTAAATTTCTAAGCGCTGTGCAATAAGAGGAAGAAGCGGCGTGAAAAGGTTGAGAGGAATGAATGCGATGTAATAGAATGTGCATGTAATAACCGATGAAAATATAGCCTTCCTCACATTCGTGTAGAGGAAGTGGGAATGAAGAAGAGACAGAAGGGAATGGAAAGAAAGAACCCTTACGTGCATACGAAATTTTTCTAGACACCATTTTCCTGCATAAACGGGTGCCGGGAAGTGGATTAAAAAGAGGAGCACCTTCATAATATGCCGAATGTTCTGTTAGGATAAATTACATAATTTTCTTCAAGTGCTAGAAACTTTACATCTTTTCTGTTTTCTCGTGGTTATAAAAGGGTACAAAAAGCCCACTTACATTTTGTGGAACTTCTTAAAAACATTATTTTGTTAACTTTTGCGGTTCAGTTACCCACTGCTATAGTGATTTTGCTCGAAAAAGCAGATCCTTGATCATCATTATCTTCTGCTTACCGATTTGAGGAACTGTGTACCATCTTTGGTTGACGAGTTGATGTAACCTCCCTAGACAAGGGATGGGCGGTTCATGACGTCAGCATACAAGCAGCCTGGTAGAGAGTAAAGAGACTAAGCAGGAATGCATGTATTGTACCCAAACTGCTGGATATGATTGAAAACGTCCCACAAATGTACAAGAAGACGCATCGACGTGCCGTAAGATAGACGATGAGAAGAAGAATGAGATTTCATCACCCAGAGCGCGGAGATTAATAAAGTTCAACCCTTGTTTGACGCGCGATTCGTGAAACATATGGAACATTGACGATTTCATATAGCATACCAATACATCCTGAGGACGCAACATTGTCGTTGCAGAAATATTAAAGGTGATCAGCTGTTGATTTCGATGGAATACGATTTGTAGCTTTCATTACTATACATTCTTTTTTCATGCTAAGATGTTGTGATCTCACAATGATTTGATTTTGGTATATGAAATGGAGAGCCCTTGAACTGGCTCGCGCTGGATTTGCAGTCACAGGATTCCATTCCTCGTGATTACACAATAGGAAACAGTTATCCTGAAAATACCACTATCTCATTGTCTGTCGAGTCCTCTTCAAAGTACCTGACTCAGTATTCTCAGTTGACCTCGACAGAAACCACCCTCATCCTCTGTTGTCGGCTGCAGAAGCTGTAACGCGTTTTGTCTGTGGGAGACCGCAATTAACCATCTAGGGGTCCTCTAGAGCTTGGACGACAAGGACATTTGGTGTGAAACGTCAGGTGGACCTGTGTGGCTATACTGCAATAATCGAATTTCACTAGATGGACTTCACTTTTGCCGGAATCTCCGAAATATGTGCGTGGACGGATCTCCGATAAGAACAAAAGAAAAAAATCCACTAAATTTATTAAAAAAATAGAGCTATATTTCTAGAATATAGTATTGAAAACAACCTTAAAATTCTTCCTCTTAAGTGTGCTTTTGAGATTTACAGCCAATAACCTTTTACTTGTCTGAAATAAAACTGTAGTTGCCCGATATAAAAACTTGTTTTGAGAAAAGAAAGATGCTGATGGTTTCATCTACCTAGGGTACTTGGTAAAACTACTTGGCAAAACAATTTCCACACGTTCAAATCTTTTTTCTGGATTCCGACTCGTGGTTTTCGACTTTTAAGCAAGGCAAGTCAGTCGCAAGATCGTGTTTTATTATATCAGAAGAGTAAACTGGATAATAAAGGAAGGAATTCCTTCTTTATGTCGGTCCTGTTTTATGGCTAGCAGTATGACATCTTATACCGCGTACTTACAGCCACCCCTCACTGATCATAAATGCGGTTGGTGACCGCTTTCACGTCCACGTGACAGTTTTTTTCTCTTACTGGCCGCAATAACAGATCTGATTTATAAGTGGATAGAGAACCTGGCCTATAATGAGTGTTACTGCACGCAAGTGTAACAATAAAAAAAGTGTTCTTATTTCATCGTACTTTACAGATGTGGGTCTCTCAGCAATTACTTTCCAGGTTAATTATAAACCTATTTTTGCTCTTACTACCATTCTTAGGCCTTTCCAGCACGAAGGTAAAAGAAAAAGTCGTTCATTCATCCTAAGAGGTAGCTGCACATTTTGTAAGATAATTTATAGGATTATTACTTCGAAGGGTCGTTGAACAAAAGCACCATTGTCAAGCAGTCAGGATGCGTTATGTCTGTTGGTTGAAACCCCTATCCGGATGCATAGTATCGACGTCGGTGTTGATCGAAGTGTAATAGAGATAACTCGAACTGTGGCTACTCAAGCGCGGGATGCACTTGCACGGACAGAGATTAGCAAAGGACGTTGCGTGACCTCAAAAAGGATTATGCTCCACTGGAGCTTTAGTAACTAGGTACCTGGATCACGTTAACTATTGCCTATGAATTTCATCTCCAATCAACGTATTCTCTCCTAGCACAACTTTCCGGTGAAACAAAATCACATGCTGCAATAGAATTTTGCAATGGTACTGGCCACTTTGTACCAAGAACTTCATCACGCAACTCGTAACAAAGTAGCTCATCTTACTACTACATGTAAGCAATAGAATCGAGGACAACACTGTGAAAAACTTTTCTTGGTACCAAAATCTACTACGGACAGTAGATTCCAAACTAGACTTTTCAATTGTCAATCGTGTAATGATAAACCATATTCAATATTTCAAGCCCTAGTTCTAAGATAAAGTTGAAAATATTATAACCTATTATAACGTATCATAAGCTGTTATAATCTATTGTGTAGGTAGACGAAAGATGAATTTCGAAATGACACAACGCACACCCTTATGGCAATCTAAGTTAGTATATTTAGTCAGTCAGGTCTGAGAAGGTACCCGGGTACGAACTCTGATAGCTGGCTGGGTCAACATGCGCGTATTTGCCGTAGCTTCCTCGCAAGACTTCGCGACTCACTTCCAAGCGGGGATCGCCTGTGCACAATCTGGCGCAAGATATTGCTCAGAAATGCGCTACTCACCCTTCACCGCCCCAGCAGTTACTGATGTTTACCTTGCATGCTCCCTAATATTCGTATGAGCATCTATGCCACCGGAGGGGAAAGCAAGAGGCAAAACTCTGAACAATAATTTTGCAGAGAAGATTCAAGTTTTGTACTTTCTTCCTTATTTCAAGGGGTATTGCGGCAGAGTGAACAGATTATGTCTTTGTAAGATTCCCGCGGAGCAGGAACTCAGGCTCGACTTTGGAGGCGCGAAACTTTAAGATTTTAAACAGTTTTCAAGACCACTCCGTTGGGTTTTAGGGCTGATAGACGCTTTCTGTTGTAATCTAAGTACAATGGATGATAGGCTGTTGTCGACAAGACAGGGAACAGAAACAGAAAAGGACGAGAAAGGGGAATAAAGATGAAGATGAGGGAAGAGGAAGTAAAGAGCGATTCTGATAGACGCTGCCATGAAAATGAATTACAATAAGCAAAGTAAAGTTGGATGATCCACGCATTGTGCCCTCTACTATTTCTCCACTATACTTACTGGTCGAACTTCTAGATACTGAATAAGAACTTTCAGAGTACCTACCGAGGGTATTCTTACGCCTTTGTTTCCTAAGGCGTTAAATTAATTGCTGCGTTTTTGACATCCATTCCTTCTCGGGTCCCGTCACTCGACGTTGGATGAGAGGATAAAGGAAAAGTTACCAGTGCAGACGTATATGTCTCGAGGAATATTATTCCTCGGATCTATCCTTCCACTTTGCTTCCTTCTGCAAGTCGATATACTATTAAAGTGTTCTCTGTTTTAAACAATTCCTAACTTATCTTGTTTCTTGAAATTCAAGTAAAGTTTTATTTAATACGAAAAACAAAAATTGCAGGGTAGTGTATAATTCTTGTGTAAATGATCGCTAGAAATTGGTATCAAATCATCAACTAAGAATGAGAAATGTTTGGACTAAGACTGACGCGTTATTCAGCGAAATCAATGCAGAATGAAGGATTAGCATTACAGAAGCATGTGGTTCATTTGCATATTATCGTATATGACTTTATTACGGAACTTGATGTTTTGGAAACTGTGGGATGATACGAAATGGGAGATCTGCATCAATTAGTCCAGGTAGAGCATTCCTGTATTATGCCCATAAAACTTGAAGAATATTAGTTATTTGTAAGATATTTGTAAGATATTTTTTTTTATCTACGATATTGTTAATTTTCTCTTATTATAACGCTTATGTCGATAAGATAATGTGGTACAAATATTGGCTGCCGAAGGATGAATTCATTGTTCATAGCTCGAACGGCAAAGTTCAAAACTGTAAGGCGAGGCACATCGACATCACGGCAGATAGCAGAGTAATCGTTACACCGGTACTTGCCCTGCCACTGGAACTTCATCCAGAAGTTCGAGCACAAGGAAAGCGCTGAGACGGCTAGCTTTTGTTCTTATGCATTCGACCCATCCGTTCTACTGTTCCAATGTTACGGCTAGCTAAGAAACTATAGAAGATACGTTGCTCTTGTTAGACCCATCCACGTTTAACTGCAACAAGAAAATCAGTTCACTTAGTCCTAGGTCAAATATGGATTCACTGGGTTAGCTGTCACTGAAATGAATTTTAGACATAGATAATATGAATATGTAAGTCGCTACATTATCGATGGTAGTAAAATGATCTTAATATCGGTAAGCTATCAAACTATATGGAGAATTAAAATCCAGCTTCTCAGGATAGATGTTTATTAAGACAAATTCAATTATCAATAAGTCACGAAAAGCAGAATGAATAAAAAAAATAATGCTCTGTGTTATGCTGTAGAATGAGATCAAAGATGGTTCTAAGTGATCAGAAATTTTATCAAATTTGAAGAGAGCTACCTAGCGCCTTTGTACTGATTGCATTGCGCGAACTGCTATTATCAACAGTGCTATGAAGCTGATACCTGGAAAAACGCGACGCAACGTTCCAGCGCGACGAGTTTTTTCTTCATGCCGGTGAAAGAAAGTTTGTTGTTTCGAAATCTCGTTAGCGAGACCAGCGTGGTGAAACGTGGAAAACTCTGACTACTAACTCTGCGGGTCTTTTTGGCGCTTCTTTAGTGACAGCTGGAGACGACGTGCGAAGTTGTCAACGATAATTGGTGCCTGTTGACGGAGAGTGCTCTCTGCTGTTATCCAGAAAAAACCACTGAAAGTTTACGCATTTGAGAATAGCGTACATTTGAAAAAGTTTCTGCAAAAAGATATCTCCATCTATAATAAGTTGTATCGTTCTACAGAAGATATTAAACATTAATAAATTGATGATTAGTAAGATGAAGAGGATATTTGGTTCGTGAGTTGCATCGTAGATGCAAAACCAGGAATTCACATCAGGGATTTCTAAAACCCGTCGAGATCAAGCAAACAAACGTACTATTCGAACACAACCCAACAGATGGCATCTCGGTAGAGTGACGTTTACATAATCTTGGCATTACTTACCTTCTCTCTCGAGGTTGCTCAAGGGGGTTGCTTCAGCTTGGTGAGATGGAAGGAGACGATTCAAGGATATTCTGGAGGTACAGTGGTGGGGAAGTGACAACAAAAGCCTTGCACGGATTAGGACCCATCACTGACGCGGCTGCTCTGCAGCCTGGAAACCGGAAACTGGGACGGGAAGTACGATGAGGAACAGACGCTAGCTCCAAATGGAGAGGGAGAGATGAGAAGATAAATGCAAATGGAGAAAGAGCAACTTCCTCTTAGTTTTTTTTAAGATCCCATAAGTAATTAGATTCTTTAATGTCCTATGAATAGTAACTATTCTTCTGAATCCGTGTCATATTTAGACCGATTATTAAAATATTAGAGACTCCGGTTTCTATGCAAGGATTAAATTGGATGTTCTCCTAAGTCTCTTTCAAATGTATGCACATTGACTATGATAATAATGTAATATGATGTGGATATTTCCAGTACACATAGGTGTTATTCCTGGAGTGTAGTATGTTTATTATTTATTTGAAGCCTTTAATATCTCGTCCGCTAACGTAAAGCTTTCGGTATTGAATTAGTCCATCCCTTTCACACCCGCAATGTTGAAGGGAGAGATCGGCAGAGAGAAAGCTGTAGGAGGATGGGTCTTCGATTGCTCGTGCGACTCTGGAGATGGACTGAGAGAAAGATAGAGATAGAAAGAGACAATCACTTGAAGAGTGATATAGTACAGGGATAGAGAGATAGATAGATATAGATAAAGGGATAGAGATAAAGGGAATAGAGAGAGGGAGACAGGGAGAAGGGAAGAGCAAATGCCAGAAAGAGAGAAAAAGAGAGCAAGTAAGGAGAATTTCTTCTTGAAGGAAAAATAAATTCTTAAATGCTATTTTTCTATTTCAGCTGGGAAACAAATTCAATCCTTGTTGCAATCCTACCTTCGTAAAACGGAGGTTTGTTGACTGCATGTAAGGCACTTGAAGTAAATTAGTGCAGTGATTCTCGTTGCCAACGTGGTATTGGATAACATGGTTTTGCTAACACGGTCCCTGGGCCCAGTTTGCGCGCCAAGGTGCTAACTCGAGCTAAATGAGATGAATGTCGGTTCGCTAATGGTAGTTACGAATTACCGCTAGAGTTGGTTAGTTTGCTTAGAGATAGGTTCAGTTAGGCTTATCGTAAGACCTATCTCTTTTTCTCCGAGTTATTCGCACTTTCGCAATGAGAATTAACAGACAGTGATTGAGCGGATGCTACTAATTAGAACATAGAATTAAATTTATAAAAATGATTATATCTGGTTAGTTCTGAATTAGAAAATTTTCGGTTCCACCAAGATTTTACTACCTTAAATATTAGAGATTTAGTATGCAAGATTAAAGATCGATTGATCACGTGCTTAATTGCGTTCGAAATAGTGAAGTTGGTCGATCGGAGAGTATGAATCAGTTTCTCAACTGTTGCGCTGGGAATGAATTAGATGATGGAAACTCGACGGCTTGTCCGACCTCCTTCGATTGTAAAGCCCTCCAGGGCTGCTAAGACTATTCGCACAATACACCTTCCTCTTGTTTCTCTATTCGGCCTTTCTGCTAAGTTTCAGTGTTGATCTACTCGCTAAAATACCAACACAATACAGCATACGTCTCAAGCAAGTTGGGAACTTAGGGTGGCCGCTGCGAATCAAAGGTGCCTTTTAGGGCTAAGGAAACTTGAGCGGATTAGAAAAGGGTGGACTGGGACGAAGCTCATCAAGGTAATGCAGCTGGGATTATCCTGTGACTAAACAGGATCTTGACGCGAGTAGAGCACCGTGAATAGTGGGAATAGACGGCTTTCCAGCCCTTTATGAATTAATCGTTTGATCGCAAGTCCTTAGAGACTCTCTAGAATTGACGTGCGTTGTCCACTAGGATGGTCCATTAGTGCTGAATAGTGACTCCGGACCAACTACGTGTCTAATAACATCCGCATCTCTTGAGATTCAATGATAATCTAATCACTTCCTGAAATAAATTATATACACAGCATCGGAGGATTTCGATTGTTAATCTGATAAGCGATAAAACAGAATTTGGTAGGAGAATATAAAGCTGCTCTGCTTAACTTGTAGTTATTGTATCGCAAATTCGGAAAAATTGGGTAAAAAAATCAAAATTATTTTTAGAATGATTATTAACTTCATGTATAGAAAAATGTATTTTAAGTATGGGATCGGAGGAAATTTAGTACATAATTTCGAATTGCCCAGCGGATAATAACTTTTCACTTAACCAATACATTAAGTTTTGTCGAATATTTTCCCAAGGTTATTTTCAATCCTGAGAGCTTTGATGCGAGTGATTGCACTTCAGTAAATTTCCAGATTGCACGGTATATTGGCGCTTCCAAATATATCTTTTGTGCGTAGCATCGTCCTCAGTCGAGCACGTGGATAAATACGCACGTTTCGCGGATTGATAGACTACAGCACACTTTGGCAAACTTCGCCACTTGGTGATGCACTTTACGTTAAACTCAAATAGAAAATGCATCGAAGGGGGGTCCTTATCTCCCGGGAGTAATTGTGTTGAATCTACGTAGCTGAATGTAATTGTCAGGTGGATAAATGGTGTATCACGTGCCACAACAATGCTCTCGAATTAACCCAAAATCAGATTGATTTCCTTAATCGAGAAAGTACCTACTTTTCCCTCAAATTTAGAATAAAGGTTCATGAAGGTTCTCCTATTCTGTTACACAATTATTACTGTAAATTAATATCATGTAATGAATAATGAATTTATCTCAAACAGATTGCTAACAGTTTTATGGTATTTTTTTGTTACAGGTGAGTGTCTGAGGGAAAAATATTCGTTTTGGTTCTTTTCCGTGATAAGGGTGAGTTTTCGTTCTTGAAAGAAATTTTAAATTAAACGAGCGGAATCCACTTTGTTATCTCCCTGCCTCGCCAACCCTGGCTTACTTTCGAGAGGCAGCCCTTAATTATAATGTTACTCTCGATACGTCACGTAGATTACGTCTCGCAATCGAAGCAGTTTGATATTGACCTGAAAAGCTGGAACCAGGAAGAAAATAAAGAACAATCGACGTTCATTTGAACCGAGAGAATCGCGAGTTTCTGACGTTTTCACCGACGCGAGGGAAGTTTGACTCCTGCAAGGGGGTTGATACGATCTGCCAAATGTCACTCGGCCAGACTACTCTATATTTGAATTCGGGCTTGGCACGACTGGCAATTTCCTCAGGAACTTTCGATATCTTTTTCTATCGACCTGCACTGACATTCGCACCAAAATTAATGTTCTTACAAGTTTTGTCGGAAGTTTTCGATATCGACGGCAGCTCAGAGATGGAGATCCTTGATACCGAGCGCAATCTTCAGGCCTCTAAGTGGCAGATGACTTCGTAATTAATGACATCTAACTTAAATTCTCTTTCTTATGTCCTTATTGCTCTGTGTTGTGAAATTTGTAATTTTATGAGTAGAATAAAAGTATAAAATGAAAATAAAAATCCTATGAGAGGGAAATATTTATAATCTAGTCTTAGGCCGGTAGAGACATCCTAAATCCATTACATCCTGTTTAAGTTTCTCTAGAGAATCTAGGAAAATACCACCTCTTACATCCGTGGTGTCAGGTTTATGGAAGGTGAATTTTGCCAGGGCTTTAGGTGAGCGGTGGCAATATCAGAAGCGGTAACTCCCTCGCGTCGTCAGCGTGTTTGTACTAGTTGCTACACGAGAATATCCATTTCAGGACATTTAAACCAACCTACTGCCACAAACCGAGGTGATGTACACAGCTCTTCTAAGATTACTAGACAGTTTCATTATGCTTATGAAAAGATTCGCAAGGACGCTTGAATGCCCGGCTACTCTTTCTCTTTGTGCTCCCGAAGACGCTTTCAAGAAGCGAAAAGAAGGTTAGATTGCAGCCTCTGTCCGGGTCGAGCAAAATCTAGAAGGGACTTTTTGCTTTCTCAAACGGCCCATCTCAAAGCGCATTTTATTTTAAAAGAAAATCTTCTCTTCTGAATGAGAATCGATTATCACTTTACATTTATTAAGAAATATTGTATGGCTTTGTGAACAAATTTGATTCTCGTGTAACAAATATTCCTTATTCATCAAAGTTGTTTACTTCATTATTTGTAAAGGATTTTTAGCTCTTGAAAAGAGGTCCACAAATGTTTTCTTCTATGACAGATAATATGAAGTAATGGGAAGTCAAAAAACTGTTTGATTTTTATCTTTTCTTAATTCAATCACATGATATTTCTTTGCGTAAAAGGAAGTTTCACACTTAATTGCACTACAGTTCTTTGTACGATCACTTCTTCTAAAGGAAAAGCAAATCCACATGTAATCCTCATACTCTGAATTTGAACCTCAACTACATACCAGAAAATCTTCTATGTGTCGTCTGTACACGATGTCAGAACATCCTCTGTCATCTACACGACTTATCTACAGGTAATGCTATAAAGATTTCCTAGATATTGAACCCCTTATACAGTATACATCGAAGAATACACTCTACCCAGATGACACGAAAATAGTAATTCCTTCCCTTAATCTTACTTCGACCCACTTAATGTGAAACTGCCCTGTGTTTACTTCATTATATAATGCCCATGCATCACTATTAGGAAGAACTTTGACTAATCATTTTATCTAATTAATTATTTTATGTTCAAATAATTTATTTTTCATTATTTTGGAAAGAAAAAATATGAACTCCTAAAGGACAGGTTGACTCAAGAAAGAAGAAGAAGAGGGAGAGATTTACAATAGTTAAAGTAGTCTTTTGAAGTAAGTGGAACTTCGGTAATGGAAAAAGTGACAAAGTCATTCATGGTAGGACTCTTTTGAGCATCAGTAAAGAAAGAACGTAGCTGACGTCATGTCCTTTCAATTTCACATTAATCGAATGGTAGTCGCCGCTCGTTTCTCGCGTCGCTTTGTCCTTAAAAATTTCATCTCGGCGTAGAGAAGCTTTAATCCGTGGTTATCGTACTTGTGTACTGTGATCGAGAACGACCTAGTTCATGTCGTCTTTTAAAACTTGCGTATTGTCATCGCTAATTGTAAAAAAATTCACAGAGTCAACGTGGACATTCCTTTGATTCTGCCTTCTTCTATTAAAGTTTGAGACCATTACCGGTTGCTCGAAGGATTGTTGGATTTCTAAAGAAAATCATGGACCTTTTATAGATTTCTACTTCTCTAGAGTAAAAGAGAAACGAAAATAGGTTTTGAAAATATGTGGAAATAAATCCTAGATGATTATTAAAAGATTAATTGCAAAGTAATCAGTAAACGTTGAGCTAAATTGGAGGCTCGATCGGAGGTTAAGGTTGAGAACCACTAAGGTGGAAGGTCCTTCTCGAGCGCCCTATTAATTACGAAGCAATGGCTCGCGTGATTCGAGCTATTTGCTCGTCACCCCCCGTGCTTACCGCACCCTTCAGAAGCACATTCTCCTTCGAACTCAGCCTTCAAACAAACCGTAAGCAACAAATTCAAAGTGAAACGAACTACCTACATACGTACTTGCTTTCGCTCGAATATGTCGGAGCTCGCACTTGTAATATTTTAGAAAAGTTTCCAGCTATCCATTCCACTTTCCCCCAACTCCTCGTATGAATTGAGAGTGTTGGGATGAAATCCAGCAGGAAGGTAGAAGGAAGATAGAGTTAAAAGAAGGAAAATGGTAAATGTTGATAAGTTCGAGTCCGCGTAGTTACACATATGTCACCTGAAAATCGTCTACCGAGAACCCACCAACGCCGTCACCCTCATCAGGATAAAGGCAAACTGGGTCGCGACTGCGAAGAGTTTTAAGACCCGACGAGCAATCGAGCTTCCGACCCCTTTCTTATTTCACTTTGTATCCGCAACCCCTGCAACTCTACGCATTCGAAAACTCAATGCGACTGTTTTGACATTTTCGCGAAAACACGATGACCTTATGCTGCTATCCTCGCGAAAGATATACCATGGGAAACAGAAATGTTCTTCTAGAATATATTTTTTCAGAGAAAATATATCATTTAGTAACTCCATTTTAACTGGACTCGTATTCACAAAAAAGTTAATTTGTTTTTTGGTATTATTATTTCTATGCAAAGAGATTCAAAGCTCAACTAAAAATAATAACATTTCTTTCCAGAAGTAAAAAGTTTTAATGCAAATCTGCAGACCTTGAGTTCCAACTTTAACAGTTTCAAACTTCGTATTTCTGAACTAAGTGTGACACTTTAATTTAAATTAAATTAAATTTTCTCGCTATCTGCCAAATTGGCTAGTTCTTAAAAAATTAAAATTACTCTTATAGTGACTCTTATAGTGATTCCCATATTCTGCAAGTTTTCAAAAAGAATTTTGCTTCGCAAACACTTCTCATAACACGATTTGCCTGAGACTTGCGTCGATAATGTAAAATGATTTCGCACTGAAAGCTCGCTTCCATTTGGTTTTCAATAGCTGCCTGCACTTGAAAGAGATTGCGGAGGTTTGTGGTCGCTTCACTTGCACCTGTTATATCAAAGAAAAAAGATCGCGACCGAGAATTGCAGAAAATCTTCACGACAAATCGTTGAGCACCGTCTGCAAGCAAGGAGAATACCTGCAAAATTTATGACAACTCTCGTTTCAACGTTCCCGCGTGGAATGGACATTGCCGGAATCAATGGCAAGTGCTTGAGGGCGTAATCCTCTTTCTGCTCGTTCGGTTGGTCCACAATACGATCTTCGTTTCAGTATCATTGTAGTTCGATGAGGTTATGGATCGTCGAGTTTGATCTTTTGGTACGACGATATTTACTTGCACTATTCTTGATCGCGCCACGTGTTTGTTACAGCGATGTACCCCTTCAGTGGAAAGCACCTTGTCCAAAAGAACATATTCCTACCGCAATTTGTACGATGCTGGTATATCAAGGTCGCACACCTTCTACAGTTATTGCTTTATTGCGGGTTTTGTTGTATCCAAAGTTAAAATGATTCATAGATGTATTTCTCTGCCATCTAGAAAGACGGAAACACAATTTCCGTTCGGAATTCTCGATTCTACATTGGAGCAAGTTGCTCGATGTGGGTATTCTATAATTATTTGCTTTGGACATGAGTTCTAAAGTTTCTAGTTTCGATTGGAAACGTAGTTCTATCCATCGTGGGTATCCTTAATAATTTGGATTCCCTGTGCTGATATCAATGTCATCAACTTATTCTATTAAAATTAGAGAGTTCAAAATTAACTATAACTTCTTTAATGAGAATTCAGCTATCTGAATTGCGATAATATACTTGTGGAATCTTCAATTTATTGCTAAAATGGATAATAGTCAAGAACCGCTACTTGCGTCGAAGACGGTAGTGTTGGCAGTGAGTTCGCGCAAACAGAAAATACGCTGTTATGGGAGAAGTTAGACTTGAGCAGACAAACAGGCCACCCTTCTCCCGCCAGCAACCCCTAAATCGCCGGATCGTCGGCCATTGCGACACCCATTATAACCATAGAATGTGATATTAAAAGAACATGGGAAATCTGACTTCTCATTAAAGCAGTTTCTTTAGTTATTTATTTTTAATTTCTTTTCTGCATAATTTCGGTCAACTGTATTGCTCGTTAGTTGAAGGGTCGGGGAACAAAAGCGCCTAACCCACAAATTTTTCGAAATTGACTTTTACACATTTTTGGATTCCTCAAACAATCGCCGTTTCAAGGGTGTAAACTAAAAAAATTAAACTTTTTTTTTTTTTTTAAATTCATCAGTCAGTCAAGGTCCTAACCCAAGGGGTGCCGAGCGAACAAAAGGGCCTAACCCCACATTGCACCTTATGGAAAAACGATTTTTTCATTCGTTTTGTCGAGGTTTATTGCCACTTTATAGGTATTTGGTGCCATTTAGCGTGCCTAGGTTGTATCAAAGGCTTAGGAGGAACTAATCGCGGTCAATATTATCGATTTTATATCGTAGGTTGTATGTGTTGATCGATGAGGAGAGCGAGTTAAGTGAACATTGTTCGTCTTTTTGTTTCTAATTTTGTTTAGTGATAGAACTTCGCAAAATTTCAAACAGGCGTTTTTTGAGTAAAGTCTCACGGTCATTTTGAATCTTTGAAATATAATTTTTTCAAAATTTCTATATTTTTGGGAGTTTCCAATAATTCAGTAACTTTTCAATATACAGTAATTTTATCAAATCGAGTGATTTCACTAAAATAGTAGCTTCTAGAATCTGCAGTATTTTGTGCGTTTTTCCAACGCTGTAAAAGAGTGCCCTCTAAATTTCTTCAAGTGGATCTTCACATAAAAATGAGTAAAAATATTGCAAAATGAGCTCAAGTGGAAATTTAGCTGTAAATGACTTGAACTAAATGATTTTCACTCATTTAGAGTGACATTTTCACTGTAGGTAGATTTGCAGGATTTTCACTCATATTGAGTGAATCTTTCACTCAAAAAAAATTTGAGGGTCCATGTTCTTTTCACTGCCGTCATTGTTTTAAAAAATATTTTTTTACCAGCGTATAAAAATCGTGTGCATTTTTTATTACTTTTACAGGAAAAACCGTTTTGGATTTTGACAAGATTCCTTTGATGCAAGTCACACCGAAAGAACTTTCCCCGGAGAAAAAAAGCGATCTCCGTCAAATGATTGAATTCATTCCGGTCGAGCATCGTCAATATTACAAAAATGTATTGTAGTTAAAGATATTCCAAAGTTGAATATTCCAAAGATATAGTCCAATTCGATTATTGTTATCAATATAAAAATAGCGCAAATTCATTTTTACCTAATATCTGAACCTTAATCACAAAAATCATTATCATTTTCAACAGCAATAACTATAAACTATATCAAAATCAATAATAATATAACGAAAATAAAGTATCACTCAATATAATAGATCAGGACCAGAAAAGTGTACTAGACACTAAATAATTAATTTTTCACAACATAACAAATATATTCATTGAAAATTTTTTATTGTATTTGCTAGTATTTATTTATAGAATTGCACCGCAGACCAGGCGGAACTAAGCCGAGTGAATGCTTGCTGCTCGGGGTTAGGCCCTTTTGTTCGCCTGTACCGCCTTGGGTTAGGCCCGTGCTTAACTTTGATGTCTCATAAATCGAAAACTATTTGACGGATTCGCGTGAAATTTCAAAGAACAACGTTCAAAAGTGGAGATTATCGATCATATATATCCAATATATTTTTTTCGGTAATGTGGCAAAATACAAACGTTTTTCTGACGTCCTGAAAAATTTGGAAAAACGGGGTTAGGCCCTTTTGTTCCCCGACCCTTCAGTTATTTTCGATGATGTACTCCTCTTATAGCACCATATTTTGTATATGCTGCAACAATAGTTAAAGCATCATCAGAAGAAATAATAAATGATACTAGTATGATAGTAGTAATAAATGATACATTTTATACACAGCAGTTAAAATAACACGTTCATTTTGCAGATGGCAACTAGTTCGAATACGTTTATCCTTCGTGTGTTATAAGGATACATGCGCCAGTGCGGTTTTCCCGCCAAGTTCATTCAGCGTCTTACTCTGGATAGTAGCCAAATGGTGAATACGCCAGCAGTTCTCGTCTCACACCTTAGCAACCGCCAGCATCCTCAAGCTGGCACTGTTGCTATTAGCACTGGTTCTCCTACTATACAAGCAACTTGCTCTAATAAGGCCAGGTTGCGGCCCTATTCCACCATATTTCCCGACCAATTGTGCACAACGCTACCGGGAATAAATGTGAGAGCGAAATCCGCCTGGAGTTATTGGCCGCATTACTCATAGTGAATTCTCTTCCTGTCCCCATTCCTCGTCGACGGGGACGACATTAGCGTCAGCAGGAAAGATACTTTTTCCCCTAAAACCGGAAACCAATCCCAAAGTCAGTCGTTCCCTCTTTGCCACGCTTTTTTCTGGGTTAGAGCTATCAAGTGCATGGAAACATACTAGTATACCAATAGGGTAAGGGCTCTTCCGTTAGAAACAAAAAAGCACATGGAATGATTGATGCAATGTTCCAAAATACTTACATCACCCAATAATGAACTATCAGATGATCATCTAATTGGAAAGCAAGTAAAAAAATTTCGAAGAAGTAAAGGAAAGAGGAATCATTAATAAAAACTTCTGGCATTCCTAGACCAAATAGAACACCAAGAAGAACTTTTATAGCACTTAAGCTAGAATTTTCAGCTAATTATTTCATAGTTCCTCTCTTTCTCTTCCTGAATTGGGAGATAGGATATAAATGCTTCAGCGGAAACACTATATTTTTCAGGGTATAAAAGAATAACCTGAATAGCATTCGCATTCGATACAGAAATCAGTTTGAGGTCGTGACTAACTAGAATGAGATGTAGTCCTTAGAGCAATTTTGAGTGCTAGCGACTATCAACGCGAGGGCGTGCGTACGGTCGGCCATAGTATTGGCCGTGGGCCAACACATTCTGCGGCTCAATGAAAATCTTTCTGGGTTAGGTTAGCCCCTTCCTTTCGCATTAAACGTAGGGTACGTTCACACCGGTCTGTGTGCAAGTGGAGGCTGGCCTCCAGCCAGATAGTTGAGGATCGAGGGAGTAGTAACGGTCAGTATCGGTCGGCCTGAATAGGATTGTATTTTTTTGACAGCCTGCGTTTCGCAGTCGGCAAACCGAATCCTGATAACACGAGAATTTCCGGAAGCACTCTTTGACCCAAGGACCTGCTACCGACATTCCTGCATAGACTTTCTGGATGAATAAGCCACGAATAAGGTTCATTCATATCTTTCATATGGCATATGTTTGTTTCGCTAATTAATTTCTTCAGGTGGTGCAATTTGACCTAATTGTCATCATTCTTAAATTACTATCTTTGAGAGAATCTACTTCGAAGAATTCAACTATTTTCAGTTCAGGTCCTTTGAATATTGAAACTTCCAGACTACGATTATCCCCGTTCTGAATGCAGTCTAATTTGTATGCTTCTAACTTGATAATAATTCAGTGCTTCTAGCTTTGGAAGCTTGAAAATAATTCAGTGCTTCTAGCTTTGGTAGCTTGAAAATATTAATGGACACATTCAACTACCAAATAACATTATCCGTGGTGTGCAAAAGTTTTGGGCCAAAGAAATTTTTGACTAATTTCTTCCACAATGTTGTTTATGACTTCATAACTAATACTTAATAGCCATACCCTTTGCCGCCATTACATCAGCACATCGACGAGGCATTGATTCAACTGAGCAGATTTGACAGATTTTGTCATAAAGCAGCTTTGTTCGAATGTTTTTTTTGTTGCAACGCGACTTCCAAGTGCATCCCACAAATTTTCGATCGGATTTAGATCTGAGGACAGTACACATCTTTTTCTTAGAATATGGTAACAGTTTTTGTGACAAAATATCTCGAAACATCACACTATCCACCATGCCTATAATCTCGAGCAATGGGCCTACTCTTTGCGAAGGCATAACTCCCCAGACCATGACTGATCCACCCCCATGTTTAACTGTTGGGATTTGATATCGGGAATCGTATCTTGTGTTTTCCGGCCGTCAACCGTACTTTTTTCCGTCACTTCCAAACAGATTAAATCTTGTTTCGTCAGAAAAAAGTACTTTACTCTACTGCTATGGAGTCTAATGTTGGTATTTTCATGCAAATGTCAATCGGGCCTTCTGGTTTTTCTTGCTGATCAAACGTTTTTTAACATCAACGCGTCCAAATAGTCCTAAATCATTTAGACGATTTGATACCGTGCTTCTACTCACATTGGCGACGTTTTCATCGCAGAGTTCTTGAGCAATTTCAGACGCAGTTTTTTTGACGTCCGTGGTTGATTTGCGTTTAATGATTTTATTAACACATACAATCGTTTTTCGTGGTCTGCAAGATCGTGGGAGGTCCAATAGACACTTAGTAGTAATAAATTTTCCGATTATTCTATTTACAGAACTTTTACCAATTTTTAATAAAGTGGTAGTTTCGCAAGACGCCTTTCCTTGTTCAGAAAGGTTTATCACAACTTCCTGAATTTTATAATTTATATATATCGGCATATTGACCCTAGAATGACTTGACCTAATGCGTGAAACACTTGACGAATCTAAAAAAACCAAGTAGCGGACCAGGCGGAGATCTCAGAAATATATAAACACCGTGGCCCAATACTTTTGCACACGTAAATATAGAATATAAACGATAGAACCGGTAAATGTTTCTTTCCAAAAGCCTTATTGTTTAGCACAAATTATATAGCTAGTTTGTATATAAATATATCTTTTCTTAAATTAGCCTTTTAGGAAATAGTTCAGAAAAACAATATGGCCCAACACTTTTGCACACTACTGTATCTAAAATTATATCAGGTTAATTATAGTGATGTTAATTTTGGCTAATGCTTAGGACAATGGTGCAGAGTAGGTAGATTAGCGTCTAGATACATATACTGACCAAATTAGGTAATGAGTTACTGGACAAGTTGTATCGAGCAGTAATATTTAACCATAGAATCAAT
>CAKNWT010048714.1:0-13497 GCA_932066315.1 Andricus coriarius | reverse complement strand
GAAAAAATTCATAACTTCACTGCTTGTTAACAAATCGATGTTGATTTTTGTTGTGAAAACAACTGCCTGTGACTCAGAGAGGACCTTTTTCATTAGGAGACTTCGTCAGACAATAATATTCGTTCTTTATTTAAATAAATGTTATGAACAAACAAATATTTTCGTCAATTTCAATCAGCAAATGGCTTTTTACAACCAAATAAGTTGTAACTTATTTGGCAACGTCCTACTCTAATAGCACTTCATTCGCGAACAATAATTTTTTATTTTATGAACAATAAAAAAAAAATTCGATAATTTTCCTTGTGAACAAATGGATGTCGTTGTTTTACGATATTCACTGCCAAAGGCTAAAAAAAGACCTTATTTATCAGGAGACATTTTTAGGTGACAGAATTTGTTATTTATTTAAATGAATTTTATTAAAAAATACAAATACAGAGTAAAGCTTGAACGACCGTTACATCCAGGAGCACAAGCACTGCAGTTAAAGTCATTATAGACAGTACAATTTAAATTTTGTAATTAAACGGTTGCTGACTCTTCAAAAATGATGAAATCGCGGACATTTTAGTAAAATTGTTTATAATAAAAAACAATGGTTAGAGTTAAATCCGTTGAATAAACGACATTTTCCGGTTGAAAACTGACAAAAATCTGTATTTGTTTATAAAATTTATTTAATAAAATAACAAATTATGTTTCTTGACTCATCCTTCCAATAAATAGGCTCACTTCTGAGTCAAGGGCAGTCGATTTCGTAAAAACAAACTACATCCATTTGTTGAAAGGTATAGTCAAGTTGTGAATTTGTTTTTAAAATTTTTTAATAAATGAAAAGATATTGTGCTTTGATATATTATCACAAAAGAAGGATTCCTCCAAGTTATGTACAGTTTATTCCGTTGAAAATATGAAATCCGCATGTTGATGATTGACAAAAATCTGTATTTGTTTAAAAACTTATTTCAATAAATAACAACTATTATCGCCTCATTAAGTCTTCTTATAAATAAGGTCCTTTTTGAGTCACTAGCATTAGATTTCGCAATAAAAAATAACATCCATTTGTTTACAAGTAGTCAAGTTGTTAATTTGTGTATAAAATTGCTTAGAAAGTAAAAAATTATTCTCATTTAAAATTAAATCCATTGAAAAAACGAAATCTGCGGTTTGAAAATTGACGAAAATTTGTATTTTTTATAAAACTTATTCAAAGAATTAACCATTTTTACCAGGTATAAAAAATGGGAATTATTATTTAGTGCTGAAAATTTCTAAAGAAATTTTCAGGAATTTTTCTCAAGGAAAGAAGTGTTTATAGCGCGAAATGTCTAAGATAATAATTTGTTTATAACATTAGCAATTACTTTGGAGTGTGAAAAAATATCGACTAAGCACTGCCTTAATTTGCATCCTGAACAAAATTGCAAAATAAAGTTTGCAAGTGTTTTTAATTTTTAAGGAACACTTTCACTTATTAATCTATTAATATAAAAATGAAGAAATTTGACATTATTTGTGATGAGTGCTTTTACTGATTTCATAATGTTTTACTTAAATATAATTAGTTGCAAAAAAATGGAATCGTTTAAAAAGAATTGCATATAAAATTTCTCGGCTAATAAAAAAATGCAATCGACTCCCACGAATCCCTCTAAAATTTAGTTAGCTTTTGCTTTTAAACAATGCTTAAATCTGATCAAAATTGTAAGCTCTAGGCTATTTTTTTCAGAAGAACTTCTGTACCCCACAGTGCAGCGTCCGACACTGAGAATACTGTTTCACTTGACCAACAACAATTTTCTGGCTCAACAAAACAACTTTATTGGTTTTTGTGCACAAAAAAAAGTATTTTGTCGGCCCATCAAAACGATTTTCTTCAGAATTTTTGTGGGCCAAGCAAAACAGTTTTGCTGACCTAACAAAATAGTTTGTTCGACGGAGCTAAATAATTTTGAGGTAAAAAATATACTTTTTGCATCTTAAAATAGATAAATTACATTAATTAACCTTTTGTCAATATAATTATTTTTTGAGGTTTTAAAATTTGTTTTAAATGATAAAAATTTGGTTCTAAAGTCAAATATTTTGAAGGAAAATTACCATTTTTTCACCTCGATTAGTTGTCAAAAACAACTATTTTGTAAAGAAAAAATTAATTTTGTAATTCATTCAATGATAATTGAAACCACTTTATATTTTAATGTAACTTATTTTGGTAAAGGATGTAAATAACTTACTTTGGAATAACTCAGTTTCAGTTACAAATTAATGAATTAAGAAACGACTTTTTTCTAAAAAGCATTATTCTTCACAACTGATTCAGGTTTTGAATGTTAACAAAGTTTTATATCACATCATCATAAGAAAGTTATATACTTCAATGAAAATCAATTTTAATTATAAAGCCTAATAAATTAGTGAGTAACATTTTATTAAAAATTCAGTTTTAATACTATTAAAAAATATCATATTACAGTTAGTGAAATGTCTTGGATTGACCGAATATTTTTTCTATAATTTAGGCGTATTAAGGTTAATTAACATTAACCCATTTTCATAACTTTTTTGAATAATAAAAATGTATTTTCCTAATTAAAAAAATGTGTAGTCCATGTAACTGAACTATTTAAATTGGAATGATTGCAGGTATGAAATAAAAACATTAAATACATTGAATCGGAAATTGGCATATTCTTTTTCATTCTCCAGAACATAAAAATAAAAATATTATTACTTTTTTTTCTACGTTCGTTTCTGCAATTTTCCACGCATGCCGAAATTGACGGCTTCCAGAATCCTTTTTTAAGTTTGCGTAATTTAATTCGGCTTTCCGGGTAATTTTATTTTGTCCATGCAACTTTAAACGCTTTAGATTTTATATAAATATGAATCTTTTTTTATCTATTAGCATTAATAATATAATTAATATAATATTTTTCATGGCATAGAATATTCACCAGCTTCCGTCTTATATAGTTTCCGTCTAATGCAGTCTTTGCTTTCAATATCAATGCAAGGAGTCTTGTTGTTGCACAAATAATTTATACATTGCAAATATCCTATATTGTATAAATACATTAATTATTATTTTTGGCTATTACATCACTCCTCTTTATATTGTGAAAAGAAAGAATTTTGTAATAAAAATAAATTTAAAACATAATTAAATCTATATAATTTGCAACTTATAACATGTAAACAAATTTTAATTGTGTGCAATGCTTTTTGAATGTTCTTATTTGTATAAAGACAATTAAAAAAAAAATTACCAAAAAAGACGAAGAAATAAAAATATACATCCCACGAGGAATCTCTAGCATCACTATCTTCAAACAGTTATTGTGGTTGTTCGCTTGGTATTCTCCCAAGAGACACATTGTTATTATGTGAAGTTGAACTTAGATACTTTTTCTTACAAAGCAATGTAATTGTGTAGCTACTCCTTTAAATTTTGTTTCAATTCCAAGCGCATGCGTGGTCGCGTGTTTCGTTGGTCTAACTAAATAGTTTTGTTGGCCTAAGAAAACTTTGTTCAGGACAACAGAATGAAACCAAAATTTTGCAGTGACAACAAAGTTGGTTAACAAAATTGTTTTGTTGTGATAATTTTTTTTTTCTCAGTGCAGAATTTATAAGGAGCACATAAAAACTCTTCTACCTTTAATTTTGCATGCAAAAAAACTAATAGTAGAAACATTTCATTGTTGCATTACGAAGAAGAAAAAGGATTTCAAATTGATTTCAAAACTGAATTCTGCAGATTGTTAAACAGACATGCATTCAAAAAAGTCATCACTAAATTGAAAATTGATGTATAATTCCACCAGACGGTTTAATTTAGAATGTGGATGTTTAATTATTTAAAAGAGTTTATTTCGCTGCATCTTTAACATCCAAGCCTCTCTATTTATATCTGCTCTTCAGCCACACTGAGAAGTTATATTTACCGTACTATTAAATTCATAAGCGAGACGTATATATAAAATCGTTTCTGGGGTAGGCAAATCTATTTTAAATAATTAAATAAGTTTCATATATTTTCATCATTAAAAAGTATTTCAACCTTTTAAAATTATTCTCCTACTAAATTTATTATTCTACATAAAGAAATTCTTTTACAATATTTTGCCTCAAAATTCGAGTCCAGATACATTGAATTTTACGTCTACTGGGTCGCGCAGTGTACAGTCTGCAATTTCATTAGAGTCACTACATAGCCGGCCAAGAATGCCTTTTTCCTAGGCTTCTAGTAAATTACGAAATTTCTCTCGCTCCAATCCCAGTGATATTCGTATAGTGTACTTGGAAATAGTTGAACTGCCCCAAGAATTAATTTTACTTCCCGCTTACACATTTAACTTTTCCATTCACTTTGGCCTAAATAACATTTGTTTTATTAAGGGCATGTACCAGACTGTCACGTGACCTATTCTTTTAAACGAGCTTACTCATAAACTAATAAGTCGAATGGATTTTCTATACCAGGCACACTTTCGTCTTTCTTGCCTTTATGTCTGTCTGGTATTGAAAATTCATTCGACTTATTAGTTTATAAGTATGTTCGTTTAAAAGAATAGGTCACGTGACAGTCTGGTACATGCCCTTAAAGCTTTAATGATAAATATGTCATGAAATGTATACAATTTTCGTGATTTAGTGATTACAGTATACGAGTTGAGACTGACATGATTCTGCTTTCAAGTTTCTTTGATTTTTTCACATTCATTCAGATGTAAAGATTCAAAGAAACACTACTCGCAACATAGCAATAACAAACGTGTCATCTTTGTAAAAAATCAAAAATTTTAATAAGGCGATTTCATATTTTATGACTATTTTTTTAATTAAGATGGAAAAGAAATCCATTTTATCATGAATAATTTTTGTAGAGTAAGCAACAAACTGATTCACAATTAAAAAATAAACTTCTAAAAAACCTCACTTTTCGGCTCAATAGAGACAAGAATAATACAATGAAAAAAGAGGGAGAAAAAGGGGAAAAGTCAATCAAAAACCAAACTCTCACTTTTTCCTATCTCCGTCCTTTTTTATACTATGAGGGAAACAATATGATTAGAGGCCAATTTAGACCTCTTCATCAGGGATTATTCATAGGGAATAAATAAAGGTATGAAAAAATTAATAAGCCTGTAAAGAAAATATTTCAAACAATATTAATTTAAAAATTTGATTAAGTTTAATGTAATCAAATATATTTACTGAAAAATTTATTGTTTGATAAAGAAGAAATCTTTCTGATATCTAGTCAAAGAAAATTACTTTACCCAGTTAATTACTCTGTCCCATAGTTTATTATATCTTGAGAGGTCCCTTTTTAAATTAATAGCCTTGTTTCCCTATCTCTTTATGAATAACATTTCCATGAAATCTCTCTTTTTCCGATTTTTCTCATGAGAAATAATTTTAATATCATTCCAATTGAAGTCATGACCATGTGTAATTTTATGCTTAGAAAGGACTGAGTGATATCTGGGACATCTGTGAACATTATTTTCATGTTCATCTTTTGTAAGTCTAAGTGCCATGTTTGTCTGCCCTATATAAACTGCATTGCAATCTTTACAATTAACTTTTTAAATTACACATTCCTCTATAAGTCTATATATCTCTATAAATAGTATGTAAACCTAATATTCCCAACATTGACTTCAAAATCTTCGAGATTTTACCAAAATATGGAAGAACAACAGTATTAAATGTATTATAATCTGCTCTGTCT
Source organism: Andricus coriarius (assembly GCA_932066315.1). Lineage (NCBI taxonomy): Eukaryota > Metazoa > Arthropoda > Insecta > Hymenoptera > Cynipidae > Andricus > Andricus coriarius. The sequence continues at coordinate 7,751 of CAKNWT010048714.1, read as the reverse complement.
ACTTTGTTTTGATAATTGCTTTTGTTTTTAATGCAATTTATTCCGTTATGTGCATCTTTTTCAATAAACTCAAAAGGGTAATGGTTTAGAAAAAGAATTTGTTCACATTGTTCAATATTTTTTTCATTGAAAACTGGATGTGATAATTTATGGGCTCTATGAATCACATTTTTAATAATTCCTATTTAATTTTGAATAGAGTGAATTGAGAGAAAACTATGTGTTCTTCCTGAACAAATAGTTTTCCTATGCCAGTCAGTAATAATATTCTTTTCATCGGTTTTAATTAAAGTCATGTCGAGAAAATGTCATTTTCTTTCAGTTTCAATTTCAACAGTAAATTGTAATCTTGGGTGTATACTATTAAACGCATTAAGAAGGGTGTTGACATTATTCTTATGTCCACAAAGTACTGAATCGTCTACATATCTTGCATAAAAATCAATATGAAAATCAATCTTTTGAAAAACTTCATTCTCTAAATCTTCCATAACAATTTGAGCTAAAATAGGAGACAACACTGATCCTATGGGAGTTCCAAACTGTTATTTATGAAAATAGTATTAAATTTAAAAAACACTGAATGAAAAACATATTTTATAGCATCAAGAAATTGTTTTTTCAGAATTCTGGTATTAATTTCCATCAAATTCCAACGTTTTTGTATGGTTTTTTCAACTCTTTCATAAGGGATATTTGTAAAAATAGCTATTACATCAAAAGAGACAAAAATGTGATCAAACTGTAGTATTACATTGTCAATTATTTTTAAAAAAGCATGACTATTTTTAACTGACGTTTTTGAGATTTCTATTGATTGTTTAATAATTTGACTCAATAATTCTTCCAATTTTCTAGTTGGAGAATCTATTGTTGAAATAACTGATCTTAGAGGGTAGTCAGTTTTGTGAGCTTTAACAAGTCCATAGGCTAAGGAGAGATTAGTTCTCGTTGTATCAATATCACATCTTTCAATATTACCACCTAAGTATTTATTAGTTCTCATTCTGTCTACAATTTTAAAAGTCCCTTTTTAAAGCATTTTCGTGGGATTATTAGGAATCAATTGAAAACTATCTTCATGATTGAAGATGTGCAACATTTTTTGAATACAAACATCCTTATGAATCGCTACTGTAAATCTTCCTTGATCTAATTTTGTGATCATTCATCCGTGATGATTTTTAAAGAACATTTTTGCTACAATTAAACCCTCATTCAATTCCTTTTCTAACGAAGTTTTTGGATTATTATCATTTAAAACATCATTAGGAAACCCCATAAAATGTGAATTAAATTCATCAATTTTATTTTTAGGTTTTTTTATATTGGATTCAATATCATTAATGATTTCAAGTAATTGAATATAATATTTTTCGGGTTTGAAAATATTCAAGATCATTTTCAAGTATGTCTCTCTATATTATGAAACGATGTCAACGCCGCCGTGTCAGGAATTCAGAAACCAGCTATGGCCCAACCCTTACCTGACCTCAGGAAGCCTCCATGTAAGCCTCCTAAAAGAGCCTCCATAGCCTTCCATGAGAACCTCTAGAACCTCCTACATGATCCTCCGGAAAGTCCCACGAAGTCCTCCAAAGCCTCCTACGAGGGCTTTCCGCAAAGGCCTCCAGAGAACCTCTAGAGCCTCCTACGGTGGTCTCCAGGGTCCCCCACGAGGACCGCCAGAATGTCTCACGAGGGCCTTTAAAGCCTTCCACGAGAATCTCCAGAGCCTCTAGAGCTCTCCACGAGGTCTCCAGAGCCTACCTCAATAACCTCCAGAGCCTCCCGCGAGTCTCCTTTTTCATTTTATCCCTATCGAACACTGCATATTGCCCTCTCCGTTTCTATCAATCCCTAAGAGTATCTTAAATAATTCTCTAAAGCTGAACCTGTGAAATTGTCACTGGTTGAATCAGTATTTTGAGTTATTACTGGCTAACTAGCGATTTTCCGATTTTGACTCAATGAACCAGAAGATGACATGCTCTGTTTCACCAGGACGGTTTTAGGACAAAAGTACCGAAAAATTCCACCTTATTTATTTAAAAATTTTCATTATTATCAGTATATTGGACTTGTAAATCTATTAAAATAAATTAAATGAGACTTTTCCAGTACTTTTGTCCGAAAAAAGTCCGGTTAACAAAAAATATATTGAAAAAATTAGATGGGACTTTTCCGGTACTTTTGTCCTATAAACTCCTGCTGTAAATGACATTAAGTGGACTTTTCAGGTAATTTTGTCCCAAAGTTTCTTTAGGACATGTAAAAATGTTGATAAAATTAAGTGAAATTTTCCCCCTCCTTTTATTCTGATCAAGTCCTATTTAAAATATTCGTATTTAAAATTTGTTTGTACTTTAAGTGAATTTCAGCAAGACCTTTTTGGAACATTTAATCCATGAGCACTTGTAAAAATGTTCAATAGAAATAAAATGGAACTCTTCTAGCACTTTTGTCCCAACAATTATCCAGGACTTTTAAAAATTTTAGAAAGAATTAATAGGGACGTTTTCGGTACTTTTGTCTTGAAAAAGTTCTGACCAAACGAAAAACTTAAGTGGGACTTTTCAGGTCTATTTGTCCCAAAAATTATTTAGGACTCGTAAACGTAAAAAATTAAATAATTGGTACTTCTTCGATACCTTTGTCCTAAAAAAATCATGATAAAAAAATTAAGTGGGACTTTTGCGGAATTTTTTATTCTCAAGAAGTCCGGATGAAACAGCACATATTTTGAACTTTTTTGGAACTATGGTTTTCTTTCAGCAGTACTTTTCTAGAACGTAAATCCCATCAGTACTCGTAAAAATTTCGAAAAAAAATAAAATGGAACTTTCCTGGTATTTTTATCCCTGTTTGAAGTTTCAAAAATTTCTAAGAAAAGTGAGTACTTTTAAGTACTGATTTGTTTCGCACCAACTACTTTAGCAGGACTTCAACCGAGATCGCAATGGGATCTCAATAAGACTTTTTTTTACTCTATATTTTTGTTTATCGTTTTTTTGTTGTTTTAGAGATTTAATGGAATAATTGCTTATACACATGAATGTGAAACAAAGAATTAAAGAATCTACGCAAGTATTGTTTACATATGCTAAAATATTACTGAAGACATTCACATACTAAACAATTAAATAAAGTATTCTGAACTAGTATTTTTTTTGTTACAGGTAAGCTTTCGTTGAAGTCATTTTCACTTAACTACTTTTCGTAAGTATCGTAATCCATTTTCAAGTCGATTTTCTTTTCTTATAGTTTTTGCGGTTTGAGAGGCATGTAACATTTTGCTGAATGGGTACCTTGACCGAGAAAAGTGTAATCTTGTAGTTGCAGATAAAATATAGGATGTAGAAAAATTGGAATAGCTAAAATTGTTTTCATCCTCAGTTGTTATTTTTTTTTTTTATTCAGGATAGTCGGACAAAAAAATATATTGAAATCTGAAAACAGAAACTTTCAAAAGTCCATGTTCAGCGAAAGAAGATTGCAAAATATCTGTGCTATTTTTTGTAATTCATTAGCTGAAGGAATTTTTCAAATGACACTTTTATTGCATCTCCGTTTCTTCGCAAATCCACAAAACCGTGAAAGGTTCGAATAAGAGCCAACGTGGGATTAACGTAGGAGTCGCAGTGGTAATGAATTTTCTTGAAACTGTCTAGAATAAAAGAACATTAAGAAGTGGAATCCAGCCTTCTCGTTAGAATTGCCCATCTACGAATCCATGGGATTCTTTTTCTGATAAAGTGACCGCAATTTATACTGATAAGGGAGATCGACTAACTGCTTATCTGTGGCTCTGCCTTCCGTTAATCAATGTTTTTCAAAGTGTCGTCGAGGAACCATTTCGATTTACTTTTTCTTTTCTTCTCAAATCTATACTCTAATGAAATGTCAAGTATTTACTAAAACTTCGAAAAAAACTTTTGAATCAAAAATTATAAAACTAATTTCAGTGGGTGTTTTTCGGTGTGATGAATTTTCGACTCGGTAAATGAAGCTGTTACGATCTTTTGTTTTAGTACTATTTTTATTTTCTTTATGTAAAATCAAAAAGTGAGTGAAAGAAATGGAAAAATGTATTTGTAGAATTGAAGAGATTGAAATTTTCGATAAAGAAATTGAACCCAAAAAGGAATCCTGCAAAGGTGAATTGCATAAATACATATGGTAATTATTCACTAAATCATAACACCGCTTGATAACCATTGTTAGTATGCAGTGTGCATAATTTAATTTTATGTATATTTTTAAAAGTACTTTGCTTAATCGATGTCTACTGTTAATGTTGGACTATTAAAAGAGAAGTTACTCATTTCAATGATAATACTTTTAAGATAAGACATGCTTCTCGCCACTTTTTTATGATTCAACTGATTCTCAATATGAGCAAATACAAATATAAAAAAACAAGCTTAAGTCTGCAGTACGGTTTTAAAAAATTCAATCATTATGAAGAATATAAAATAAATAATGTGACTAATTGTATGTATGAGTTAGGAAAATATTACATTTCTAGAAGCCAAAAAAAATCATCTGAAAGGGTAATTTAAACCAGGCACATAATAACTATTGTCGATTACTAATGCATTTTATTTTGATTTGTAAAAAATGTTTTCAAAATTTAATTTTTAAAAGTCAATTAAAGTAACATTTTATTTACTTGGCCTAATTGTGTATGTTTGCATCTATTTTTAAACTAAAAAATACGTATATTTTAAAATCTGTACATGGATGCGATTTTGAAGAGAAGCAGAATTTTTACGACCCTATTGGTGATAAATAAGACGCTACCGGATAATTAAAGAGCTAGTTCACTTTGGAGAAAAGCAATCGGTTCGATGGAAACTTGAACGTTCATAAATCTCTGTCTGGGTTGTAAACGTAAATGGAGTTGAGCACCGCTGCAAAGCGCGGCGATTTACTGCCATGTGCACTACTTACCACAAGCACTCGCCTTTCAAAGTGCAACTCATTGAGTAAAATAATAAATAAAAATAAAAATGCAATAATCGATATATCGACAACGTGCGGTGCGAGAGATAATTTTGTTTAGAAAGTCATGGAATTTATATTCCCGGGATTATTGAAAAGGCGTTTTCACGTTATCGCTAATTACAGGATATAAACTTGGACGAATTTCTGATTTCCATCAAGAAAAATTTTAGAGTTAATTTTTAATAGATTTCCTGCTCTAAAAAAAAAACATACAATTTTTTGCTTCCAAGTTGGTACAATATTTTTCATTTATTTTATGTTATTATGAAAAGCTTCTTAATATAGTTTTATTATGGCATATACTTGGTTATAGTTTGTTTGAAGATGGCGAGACATCAAAAGTAAATGGTATATAAAAGATATATGGCAGATTGTTTGCGAAAAAATATTTCGTACTCAGTGTTCTAAAAAAATGTATACGGCCCGGAGAAAATTTTTTGTGATGAAGGAATAATATTCCAGTGTAATTCCACCGAGGATAAAATATTTCTTCTGAAGAGTTAAACTTATTGTGGAGTTTTCTGAGAAAAATAAAAACGAAGCTTTCTGGTATGGTTTATGATGTGAAAATTGTGAATTGAACATATATAATTATGCCAAAACAAAAATTTAAAAGATAAAATTTGAAGATTAAGAATAAAATTAGCATCAAATTTTATTTTATTTTATTAAATTATTAAAATAGTTTATTGGTACTTTTAATTCTTGAGCAGTTTCCTTGTAAACGTCATTCTAAGAATAAAACTATATTCCTTTAAGCACCTTTGTCCCTTAAAGTAAATCAAACAAGTTCCAATAGTGAAATTTCAAAATATTTTTTCATTGTTACTTATGCATGTCGGTTATTTAAATTATTTCCAAAATCTCGTCAGAATTAATTAAACCCTTGAACGCCATACTCCTCGCATCGAGGCGAACCATCATTCAGTCGAGATGATCATCTGCTTATAGAAAATATTTGGGAAATATTCTTATTTTTTTACTAAAGAAGGTTATATCTCTCTGAAATTTTGGAAATCGACAAAGGTATGTTATGCGATCTATAATTTTTTCTCCAATTATTCTTTAACTTAATTACTAGGTACAAATTATCGCAAAATAGTTATTAGTGGAGTGGTTTTGGCCTTGGGATCCAAAAGAATTGAATTATCATTGTTGATAATAATTTGAAATCTAATAACATGCTTTTTTCTTTTAACAGTCAGTTGCGATTTAAATTATAATTCCTTTAAATTTAGTAAAAAAATGTATTTAACATTTAAGTCAATTTTGATTAATTATGTTTTTTAAATAATGAAAAAATGGTTTTGTGACGTAATTTTAACTCATTGTATGTATTGTGTAATTTTAAGCCACTATTTGTTTTTCTGATAAAATAAATGTTTTTTTGACATAACTTGTAACGGAAAATTGCTATAAGTTAATATTTACTATTGTTATAAAGATTTTTATAAACAAATTCTCATTCATTGAGTGTTTATCACTGCTAGATTGATTTTTCTGACTTTATTTTTCCTAATAGTCTTTGAAAACATTTTGTACTTTAATCCTTATCAAGCATAAATAATACGCATCGTTGATAACAATTCCTAATCAAAAAGTCCCAACCGACCATTTTCCTTCACCAAAAAAAATTATTTTTTCTTCAATTATTGCTGGAATTCCCTTATTTGTAATATTTAACGAACAGAATGGATCAAAAATTTATTTATATGATTGTAATATCAAAGATTTATATGATTGATAACAAAGATCCGTTTTTCGACTAAAATTATCGCACAATAAGTTAATAGTGATTTCAAAAGAAAACAAAATACAAACTCAGACGGTCGTGCATAATGTTTTTTTTTTGTTTTTTTTTTTTTTTAATTTCACCGAGATATTGTATAAGGGGGCTAACTGGGACACGTTGGGGAAACCGGTCGCTCATAATTTCATAATTTGATTTTTTTTTAGATAAAAATAAGAAAGATTTTTCATTTGTTTCTGTAAAATAAATGTCAAATTTAATTTTAGAGGCTGTTCGCTCTAATTTCGTGGATAGTCTTAATACAATTGTCTAAAATTTTAAGCAAGCTCAGATACTTTGTTTAAGCTATAGAATCATTTTTATAAAAAGTTTCGAATTTATAGAGAAAAGCGGGACATGCTGAGGAATTATAATACCCAAATTAGATCGTCCCGTTTGATTAAATACTCCGAAAAGCAGTTGCAAGACGCTATTCATAGAAATGTTTGCAGATATTACTTGCCACTGGGTATTACTGTAAAGCTATTTTTGCCTATTTATTGGAAGTGAACGACTTAACCCCATACTGGGTGATGGAGACAGCTACACTTTGGAGTGCAATAACTAGTTACTTATCGCTAAACCATATGTTTTAACTTCAGGATACGAAGGAGGATGAGTTATACATTATAAATTGAAAGCATTAATATCTCATTTTAATGTCCGGTGACATATTAAGAAAAGCCTAAAAATGTCCCACTTAGTCCGGTCGTACGTTATTTTCTTCAGATTATAAATAAGCAGGCGAATAAAAATACATGGAAAACACGGAAAGTTATTACGCCATAAAATAACATTTACTCTCAATATTATAATTATAATCAATAAGAAAAATGTCGTATCACGACACCCTGTTACCCTGATTTTATTTTCTTCTCAGTAGAAAATCTTGAAAAATGCACATGGGAACTCTCCACATGTGAACCGTGAAAGATGTGAACATTTTAGATCCGAT
>CAKNWT010048696.1:0-11072 GCA_932066315.1 Andricus coriarius | reverse complement strand
AAAAAAATTTGTTCTTGGATGAAAATGCTTTAAATTATTGTGAGAGTGAATGTTATTCACAATTTTCATGAAACATCAACAATTGTAATTATCATAAACAATTTTATGCAAAAATTTGGAATTTGTGGTTTTTTCTATTTCGGGTTTTCCTTTATCATCTGAATTGATGCAGATGTTCGGAAAAATTATGTATGTTTAATTATATTTGTTAAAATACAATTGTTCAGTTTGTAAACAAATAAAATAAGGAAATATAAAACTTTGGTCTGGAAAATATTTTTTTTTTGTACTAAAACTGCTTTATATTTTTCGAGAGAGATTTGGATTAACTGTTTCTATGTAAAATTATCAATAAACAATTGTTATTATTCAATACCAAATATTACGATTTGTATGTATTAAAAAATATTGTAATTTCTATTGAAAAAAGTTTTTTCTTCTCTGGAAATACTTGTAATTATTGTGAAGGTGATTGTCAGTAACAATTTCTATAAAACATTAACGATTATAATTGTCATAAACAATTTCTTTTTAATTTTTGGAATTTTTGTGAGAGCGACTTCTAGTCACTATTTCTATGTAAAATTGACAATAAATAATTGTTATTATCTATTTATTTAATTTCAAATGTCACGAAGTTTTCATGCATTTAAAAAAGCCATTTATTGATCCATTGTGCCAGATCCATTTATTGGTTACCTAGTGCTAAAAGACAGATAAATTCTACAATTGATATCCACGTGTCATTAAATAAAAATCAGATTGGCGAAAGACGATTTTTCTCACGGAAAAATGCCAAAACTTTTAATTTATTCATTTCGATTGCTTATAAAATGAACAAATTGAATTACATATGTGTCATTTCCCAGAATATCTGAAGTACCTTAAATGATTCAGAGGAATCCAAATTTGAAAAAATCGCTAATTTAAATATGTCACTACAAAAATTTCTTATAACAATTGTATATGGTTTATTTTTTTATGAAAACAGTAATTGCAAATCTTTCTCACAAAAAACTGAAGCAATTTGAGTGAAAAAAATCTTCCGAGGCCAAAGTTCCAAAACTTGGAATTAATTTCGATAATGTGTTTACAAGATCAACACTTGTTGTATTTCAACAAATATAATTGAACCTATGTTATTTTCAAAAATATCTACATCATTTCAGATAATAAAGTAAAATCCGAAATTGAAAAACCACAAATTAATGTTAATCTTTCATAGAAATTGTTACTGACGATCACTCGCGCAATAATTTAGAGTATTTACAGAGAAGAACAAACCTTATTCAATACCAATTAAAGACCGGGATGCAAGAACCGGGCGAGCGCTCGAAAACGTGAAAAAGAATTGTCCAAGTGTCTTGTGATATTTAAATCTTAAAGTTCAAAAAATTAAACTAAAAAAATATTGACTTGTACAGCATATTAAAATGGAACTTTTTCTATTTAAAGTTTTTCTTCCCGATGTATATTTTTAATAATAAAATTGAAAAAACGGGACAAAATTTTTCACAAATTGTTTAATTGTTTAATAATAATTAATTGGAAATCGAGACCTGACGGTAAGCACGTTTTTTAGCTTCGGCAAAGAAAAGTATCGAGGGAACTTTAGAGTTGAAACAACTTACAGTGATACATTTGTTCCTCACTATTAGAGGAAGATATGCGGAAATTTGCAGACCAATTCATTAAAAATTGGCGGAAATATACATTTAGTAAGAAAGTACGCGACGCCGTCTCCGACTCTCGTTAGCAGATTCTAACGCTTCTCAACGTTAGTAGTCTCGCCTGTACTCTCCTATAAATATAAAGGACTCGCCTTTTCAATAATTAAACATTAAAAAACCTTCCCCAATTAATAGAAAATCGACTGCCTTATATGTTGGACATTTCGTTGTTTTCAGTAAATTAGTAAATAACTAAAAATATAAAAATGTGTGCTTCGCAAGTTGTTTCACCCTTTACGTTATTTTCTTCATTTTAGTCATGAGGAATGTAAACAAACAGTCAAGTGTCCTTGTTTTGAATTTTTTACTATGAAAAAGACTCAGATAATATAATTAGACATTTCTAGTTATTTTTGAGTCTGTGAATTTCTAATACATAAAATATTAATGTGCACTGATATTAGATGTTTCAATACATTGTTTAAAGAATATATTATTGTTTATAGCCTTTTTTTCTTAAAATATAGTTAGAAAGTCGCGGTTTTTTCTAAATTTTTCCGCTTTTGGTCTACTTTTAAATTATAGTGAGGTAATAATTAATTTACGTTAACGAGCATAATTTTTCAAACAACTTATTATCATTTTTAATAATATACTCTTTGAATAACATTTAGAAAGTTGCGAACTTTTTCTGAAGTATTCAACTATTTGTCTACTTTTTATTTAGAATTTAGAGTGTGGTAATAATTACTGAAATTTAACCAAAATAATTGTTCAAACAAATTATTATTGTGTATAAATATTTTCTCCTATAGTAATGCTAGGCAGATGCGCTTTTTTCTAAAATTTTCCGCTTTTTGTCAACCTTTCACTTAGAGTTAGAGTTAGGTAATAATTAATGCAATTCAGAAAAAATAAGTGTTTAATCAAATTATTGTTGTTTTTTAACTATCTTTTCCTGCAATAATGCTAAATAGTGGTGAGTTTTTCTGAAATTTTTACCTTTTTATAAACATTTTATTACTATTCGGAAAACCCAAGAGTTCTTCCAAGACTCAGTAACAATCTTTGGAACAACTTGCGAAGCACACATTTTTCTATTTTGAGTTATTTGCTAATTCACTGAAAACAACGAAGTGTCCAAAAATATGAAGCAGTCGATTTTCTATTAATTGGGGAAGGGGCAGGTTTTTCAATGCTTAATTATTGAAAAGACGAGTCCTTTATGTTTATAGGAGAGTACAGGCCCGACTATTAACGTTGAGAAGCGTTAGAATCGGCTAACGAGAGTGGTAGACGGCGTCGCGTACTTTCTTACAAAATGGATAATGCGCCAATTTTTAATGAATTGATCTAAACATTTCCAGAAATCTTCCTTCAATAGTAAGGAATAAATGTCTCACTGGAAGTTGTTTCAACTCTAAAGTTCCCTCGATACTTTTCTTCGCCGAAGCTAAAAAAACGTGCTTACCATCAGGTCTCAATTCCCAATTAATTATTATTAAACAATTGGCAGTTTTGACTTTTTTCTTCATCTTGTAGGCATCGCTAGGGTATAATGCATGTGTATACCAAATTTTAAACAGTTTCAATCATATTTGCCTGATTAATGACGATTTATGCTTTAAAAAATAAATGAATTTGGGGAAAATTTTTTCCCGCTTTTTCAATTTTATTATTAAAAATATACTTCGGAAGGAAAAACTTTGAATGGAAAAAAGTTCCATTTTAATATGCTGTACAAGTCAATATTTTTTTTAATTTAATTTTTTGAACTTTAAAATTTAAAAATCACAAGACACTTGGACAATTATTTTTCACATTTTCGAGCGCTCGCCCGGTTCTTGCATCCCGGCCTTCAATCGCAATATTTTTAAAATACGTACAAATTTCGTAATATTTTAAATTAAATAATAATAAATAATAATAATTTATTGTCAATTTTACACAGATACAGTTACTGCAAATCTCTCTCACAAACAGCTGAAGCAGTTTTATTACAAAAAAATTATTTTCCAGGCCAAAGTTTTATATTTACTTATTTTATTTGTTTACAAAATCAACAATTGTATTTTAACCAAAATAATCAAACATATATCATTTTTCCGAATATCTACATCAATTCAGATGATAAAGAAAAATCCGAAATAGAAAAAACCACAGATTTCAAATTTTTGCAAAAAATTGTTAATGATTATTACAATTGTTGATGTTTTATGAAAATTGTGAATAACAGTCACACTCACTATAATTTAAAGCATTTTCATCCAAGAACAAATTTTTTTCAACAAAAATTACAATATTTGGCTATTTGTTAATGTAATTTGTTTACAATAGTTAAAAATACAGTAATCAAATTATTTGTATTCTGGAAGTACTTTTGCATTGATTCAAGATGATTTTCATTATGAACAAACCGTTGTTAAAGAGTAAATAATGATTTTGTGAAAAATCTGGATTTTCTCATACTTGGAGTAAACATAATAAATAAAAAAATGAAAATGCACAAATCTGTGAACAAAGCGCTCTTTGAAATTTAGCGCATTTCAATTTGAAAAAAAAAAATAATTGCAAATTGGGGCAAAACTGAAAGCTGTAGCAAATATTGCGTATTACTGCAAACATGAACCGATTTTCATGAATTCACACGAGAAGCACATCAGAAGTAATTGTTATAGAAAGTTATCTTATGATTTTTGGGGACACTGCTTACGATTCTGATGTTAAAATTGCAAAATTCAAAATGGTGGATCCAATATGGCGACTATTGAAAGGCAGAATCGCAGAATTAGCGATTTTTTTTCAACTCGTCTGAAACTTGATGTACGGGGTTTTTGGGATCGCTCATTACAATTCTGACGTTAGAATTACAAAACCTAAAATGGTGGATCCAATATGGCGAATGTTGAATAGCAGAATCACAGAATTTGCGAGTTTTTTTAATTGCACAAAATATAGGGGTTTTTGACGTTAAAAAAATTGTGGATCAAATATGGCGACCATTATAGTCTATATTCGCGTTTTGTTCGTTGTTCATAAACACTATCCGCCATATTGCATCCGCGATTATATTTTTTGTAAAAATGACGACAAATATGTTATCATCGACTCATGAAACTCTAGTATGACGATTATCATCGAAATCGAATAAGTTTTTTATACAAGTGTCCGCCACATTACATCCGCCATTTTGTTCTTTTGTGGAATCGACATAAAATTCTTTATAGGCAACCCAAAAAAGCCCTGAGAGTAAAATTTCAAGTTTAGATTTTATGCAAGTTTCTCTTGTTGCTAACTTGTTGGCAACTCGGTCCGCTCTGGTGCAGGGAACCTGGCAGGTTTGAAGGATCATAGTCACATTTTACCTAGTCTACTATAAAACTGATTAGAGCGTTTCGAAAGAGTTTATATTGATCAACGAAAACTGAGAAGGTCAAACCCATGTGCGCTCTGTAGTAGGAGAGATGAGCGAAAACAGCTTGAGGTGGCCTATCAGGCCGGTTGCGTCTAACGGAGGGATAACAATGAAGGGGTCACTCGTTATAGGTAATTCGACGCGCTCCGGGGTGTCTGCCTCGTGAATTTGACGAGGGTCGATGGCTATGTCGCGAAAATGCACATACAGCTAACACTGAGCATCACTGCGATCTGAGGGTATTGTTCTTTTCTTTTTGTTTGTAACATAAAATATAAACATTTTTTCGAAAACCCGGCTTTGGTAAGCAAAACAGACTAATATTTAGATGAGGTATGCAAAATATCAGACAAAAATATTCAACCGTGTGACTGAAAAATGGAATCCCGTTTTCTGACTCTGAAAAATCCCCTTAAGACGTCGTCCTTTGGGCAACTACGACACGATACACAGATTTCCACTATTGATGCTAGAAAGTATAGTAATTTATGCTTTATATTCTTTTTGGAGAAAACACACTTTTTATAAGAGCCTTTAGTTTCATTTTTTTAAGTTTGACGTACTTAAATTGTAGATGAGAACGTATGATTTCGAAATCGAAATTTCGAAATCATTAAACAATGCGTGTACTGAATATTCAACTCTTCAATCTCATTTTGCTCCATGCAATTTTGCTTCGAACATTAAACATACAAACTTCCGTTTTCTTTTGGGACATATGTATAGTCCCAATATATTCAACAAACATCCTAGTATTATCCCCCATACAAACCCGAAAATAATTATTTTGACCCGGACTTAGAAAAACACGAATATCTCCTGAACTAAATCCGGCCATATCTCTAAATTCGAATCAGTGAAATGTTCACTAAATCAATCAGTAGTTCAGGTTTTCAATGATAAACCAGTGATGTTTTTATGTTTCACTGAAAAATCAGTGAATGTTGTAGAACGGTAAAGAAAAATAACAATTAAAGTGATGTGCAATTGTGTCTGAGTGTACTATAGAAGTATTTGATCAAAATTTGCCCCTTTATGTGAACGACGCAGTCGCAGCGTCACTTGACATTTCCGTTCATTTCCAGCTCTTATTAGATACCTATTTGATTATTATGCTTTTAGTTGATCTCCTAAGTCAAAAGAGTTATAATTATAAGCTTTAACCACTTCCGCGACGGATTTTATTTAAAAAATTAAACTTGAAACCATTGTACGATTTTATGATTGCAGTTACCGACGCAGCCGGCATGGCATGGCGAGAAACTGTCACTGATTGAAACAGTGACGCTTATTTCACTCAGTGTAACATCACTAAGAATCAGTTAAATTCCACTGATTCAAATTTAGAGAGAAGAACTATATTTAGGTCCGTTTCACTAGTTCCCCCACCACCGAATTTTTATATCTAACCATATGGAATCAAATGCGCTCAAATACACCACCAAGCAAAAATTGTGCACCCTAACGCGAACCGAGTTATCAGATTTCAAAAGTGGGGGAAGGGCTGGGGAAATTTTCCTTAAAAATAAAGTTTTTTCAACAAAATCGGTAATCACCTTTCTTATTTGCACATGTGGTAAAATGAACCACCAATTACTCAATTGATCAAGTTATTAATTAGTGTGAAATAGTGGGGGGGGGCTAGTTAAATGCTCGTGTTAAATTCGTACTAATAAGGTTAACTACTTCAAATGGCCTCTTATGCATGAAAAAAAAACTATCGCAAAAAGTAAAAAGTGCGCCAGATATTGATGCATTAATAATACTCAAACTGGTGACCCACGATAAATTTCATTTTTTAAAACTGAGGGAAATTAGATCGGAAATGGCTAATTCGACTCAATTTCAAATGCACGCAAATGCACCAGTATTTAATAAATTCAAATTCCCATACAATTTCAACAACTAAAAAACGCAATCTGATTAACAGAACGGGATTGTGCTTGCATGGTTTTAAATAACTTCAAATTCGGCAATTTGCGCCAAACTGATATTTGAAAAATGTTCACTCCAATAGATTTCCGAAAACTGCATTCCCGCCCGGCGGGGGGCTGATGAAGCCGTGTCTTTATCTCGCAATATAATTAAAATAGCGGGATAGTACTTGCGTGGTTCTAAAGTACTTCGAATGCGCTCATATGCACTACCAAAAAAAGTAATTCCGCCCAGGGAACACTGACACGTTATACGTCCCTGGCGTGTTTATTGACACATCGGAATAAAATCTGCACTATTCTAACCTATTCCAAATGCGCTCCAGTGTACCAGTCTTCAAAAAGTTCCCATTCCCATACAATTCCGAAAAGTGCATGTACATCTAGTGGGCATTCATACAATAGGGACATTGAATTTGAATGTAACACGTAACTTATGACACTACACTTAAAAATTTGTTGCGCCTTATAAGCAATGTTGCCAGGTGACATAATTATAAATATTAATTTTTATTTCAGTAATTTGCAGACGTTTTCGTAAAATTTCTTCAAATTTTTGAATCTCGAAAATAACGTAAATTTATTTGCTATATATTTTCAATCACTGTTTGAAGAAAAGTTTTCAATTGATAAAGCATATAATAATTTTTGTTTGAATAAAAATCCAAAAAATTTTCTTGCTTTTTTATTATTTAAGAAATAAAAGGAATACGAAGTCGATTCTCTTAGTAAGTAGCATTAAAATTACTAAATATTATCGTCATGTCTAACATATATTTTTATGATTATTGTATCGTAATCAAAATTTTTAAACATTAGAGATCCCAGGTATCAAAAACACAAATGGCTTGTGTTTAAACTTAAGGGCATGCTCTGCGCGAATTACTTGACCAAACCAGGCCCCACTTATACATTTTTTTTGCCTACATTTAAAAAATAACGTTAAAAGAAATGGGAAATAATTTGGGAAATGGTAAATAAATGTAAATGGATAGTATGTGGCAAGGCACAGAGTTAGAGAAGAATTTTTTTTTATAACCTAATAATATAATGTCGAGTGTGAATTCTGATCGACCGATGCTCTGCCGATGCAAACGGATCATTATCAGTTCTATTTACCTCAAGGACTTCGGTCGGTAAAGAAAACAAGTTAGTCAACTTAGAATTTTTCAGTGCCGGATGAAGGCAACTCGAGGCCCTGAGACGCAACTTTGCTCGCGGCCCGTCGAAACAAGTCGGGTAAAGAGAACGATTTGAATTGTTTACCAAAATGGAAAAACTACAATTTTCGTTTCGATTTAAAAAAAAATCGAATCTAACCTCGAAATTTATAAAGTACAATATAACAGACCAATCAAAAAAATGTGTGGAATTCTTGTACAGAAGTCACACATATACTTTTTGTTTTGTAATTTTACATACTTTGAGAACCAATATGCATGTAAGCAATATTGCAGATAAGAATATTCTTATCACGCGACATGACATTAATTTAGTCTCATTTTACTTATTATCTAATACTTTTCCAAAATATTATGATTGACTAAAATGTTCTTGTCACGTGATATACAGCCCGCTACACTGCAGCACTTTACCATATGGTAACAGAAAATGTCGTGCGTAAAAATTTTTGCTACCGTATAGTAAAAACTGCTGTTATGTCAATAGGCTGACAGTACTGCTATAATATTATTTTTATTATCATGCAATACTGTGTCAACTCATACGCATGCAAAAGATATGGTTGATTAGAATATTCTTAGCCACAGGAGATCGACAGACATCATCAGCTTGGCTCAATCCAAGGATCTAATTGCCTACAGCTTATGTCTGACGTACTCAATCCTGTGGGTCAAAAAGTATGGGTGATAACCTCCCAGTCGGCACAAAAACATTAACGTCCTAAGAACGTCCTAAAGACGTTCCTATTGGACGTTTGTGTCAGTCCAATTGAAGTCCTAAAGACGTCCCATATTCCAAAAATGGTCTTTGGAACATGGGACGTCTTTAGGACATCAATTGGACTGACACAAACGTCCTAGGAACGTTTTTAGAACGTTCTCAGGACAGTAATGCCTGTGTGCCCACTGGGCTACGGTTTATTACCATCCTAATAGCACGGAACGTTCCTGAAACGTTCCGCGGGCATCTTCGGAACGTTCCCGGAACGTGTAAAATGTCCGCCCCTTGGGATCGTTCCAGTGGAACGTTCCACTGGGACCTGAGGGGAAACTTCCATTATTGTTATTTTTAACAACAATTATCTCGTAAACCGTAAGAGGTAAGTGAAAATGGATGTCATTTTTGAGTTTTGAGTACCGCATATACTATACTATAATATGATATTCATATCACAAACTGACATCGATTTTGACCTATCACTTACGGTTTACGCGATATTTATTGATAATAATAATAACAGACATTTTACACGTTCCGTGAGCGTTCCGTGCTATTAGGACAGCAATCTTTTCAATTGAAATTATAATTCATAGGCATGCAAAAAGTAATTATAAGCATGCCAAAATAATTAACGTTGGGTGTACACCAAAGTTAATAATCAGCATTTATATATAAAAAATAAGGTTAAACAACCACCGCAGGGTCCCACTGAGAGCAATTGCCATCTAAAAATGACACCGGCTCCCAGTAGGGCCGCGGTAAATCACACATATGGCCACGTATATACACATATACATCATGACTACAGTTAGACATCGAAGTATTTTTAATATTTCAATTAAATTTATTTTGTCAAAATAAACATATTTGGTAATTATCATATTGCGATAATCCTAATATTTAAAAAATTACCTCGAAAATTACATGCTTATAAGCAAAACAAAACACAATATTTAATGAATCAAGCTGAATATTCTTCGTTACAAAAACGGATGTATTTCATTAAAATCTACATCTAGGTATGTAACATTTTTGTTCTTATATATAATCGGATTTGTAAAAAATATCACATCTAAAACGGCTTTCGAGGAAAATGTATTATTGAAAAAATTATGCTTATATAATCCGTCTCTAACACCAATTGATAATAAATAATAACAGGGTATCCGCTAAATTGGGAAACTGGGCAAGCCGAGAAATGACCGACAAATTACAATGAATTTATATGTTTACCTGGAATTTTGCAAATGTTTAAAACAAAATATCTATCTAATCACTTGAAATGGCAAAAATTTCGTATCACACCATATAATGCAATTTGAAACACGTTCCATTTCAACTATTTTTTAAATGTTCAGTTGAATCTTTAAATTATTTTTAACTTTTTAAATTATGAAACCATTCCAGGGTGTCCAGCGATTCTCAGAAACAAAATTCAAGGTCTTTTCCAGGTTTCCTAGGTCAAGAAATCAAGTTTTTCCAGGTCTCCTGTTTTACATCAAATAATGAAATAAACTTTTTTTATACATGTGAAAAATGAGCCATTTCATTTTTTATTGGCCAAAAATTTCTAAAGAAAGCCGAATCTGATGTACATGCCTTTTGTAAATCTTTGAAATCCTTGAAATCTTTATGAAATATTCGAAATCTTGGGGAATTTTTTGTAAAAACTTTTAAATCTAGTGCACACACCTTTCTTGAATCTTTGAAATCTTTGTGAAATCTTTCTTAATTATTTGTTTGTAAAATCGGTTATATTCGCTGAAATCAGAGAATTATTTGAAATCTTTTAAAATCTTCTAAAACGTTTTGAAAAATCTTGAAATCGTTTAAAATCTCTTAAATTTTTCGAAATCTTTGAAATCTGGTATACTGTACCGTTTTTCAAATCTTTGAAAGCCTTTAAATCTTTCAAGTTTTAAAATTTTTGTGAAATTGTTGTGAAATCATTATTGAAATCTGGCGTGTACGTCTTTTCTAAATCGTTGACATCCGTAAAATCTTTGCGAAATGTTAAAAATATGAAAAATATTTTGAACTGTTTGAAATATTTTGAAATCTTTAGAAATATTTTGAAATCTTCAGAAATAGTTTGTAACTTTTTGAAATCTGGTGTACACTCAAAAAATCAAGTGGTCAACCCCTCAAAAA
>CAKNWT010048664.1:0-12292 GCA_932066315.1 Andricus coriarius | reverse complement strand
TTGTGTTCTCGTGTGTTGCTCTTTGACGAAAGCTCATTGAAAACCTGAGTTTTAAAATCAAGTTTTTCCGGTGTTTGAAGTTTTAATGGAGAGACGAATTGGCTAACGCAGCGTATATGAAGCAGTTATCTTAGCGTGTTTCGGTCAGAAAGCCGCTTCCAATTATAGTTTGGGGAAAAAGGGCCGCAAAAGGCCCATCCCTTGCGTAGAAACGTTGAATCGAGCCTCATTACCAACACGCAGCTGCTCTGGGGCTAATAAGCCGTCACAGCTTCTGTGCAAAACGTGCCTCCATGCAAATTTCATTATGCGTGGAACTCGTGATAGGACGAGAAGGGCCTGGGGAAGGACGAAGGAACACGACGAAGAAGGGAGTAGCAAAGAGCTTGATCGTTTCCCCGATTTCGAAAGATCGAGTATCACGAAGAAGTCTCGAAACGAGACTCGCATCAGAAGAGAGGAGAGGAAAGAAAGAGTGAGCCCAGCTTTGAGAGTACCTATGTGTGTTCGAGGAGCACGCAAACCTTGGTAAAGAAGGCAGAAGGGAAGCAGAAGCGTAGGAGGCGGGTTATCTCTGAAAGCTTAGAGGCCGGTGCGAGGTAAGAAACCGGTAGTAAAGTTATTCGAAGAGCTGGGCATTCAAGTACCCGCGTGGTCGAGCGATCTTCTTGGATAAGAGCAGGAGGTGTAACTTACTAGGTCTCGGGCCTCGTACACGCCTCAGTACATCGTCCCTTTATATATTTATCTCCATCGTAATTCTGATTGTGTACACAATTATATATCTGCTGAACGTGCACAATGACTTCAGCCCCGATAACACTATTCACGATCTTTCTGATCTTCGAACACGTCCTAAATTTATTTTGTCTTATTTTTTCTTCTGTTCCTCCTCAATTTATTATCAAACATCTTCAGCTTCTCATGTTAGTAAATATCGCAGGTAATAGAGTTGAATCACTTCGAACTTGAGCCATGGGTTACTTAAGATGCAAGCTGCAATTACGCAAATATGTTTGCATGGATTATAAATTAATTAAACACGAATGGTGTAGGATGCGGTAGTGGCAAAGATGCTGTTGATGAGATACGAGCAGAAGAGACGAGATGCTCGACGCGTATGCGTTGAAAGTCTGACTAATTAACTTTGTGCAGTGAATCCTCTTTCCACCGTCGCATCGGGGAGACTCCGAAATCGACATACTATGTCACGCCATGCCGTGCAGTGAATACGTGGATGCCTCTGCGAGTAAGGCGCATTCGATATAACCGTGCTGAACACCTGCCGAAATAACGACTTAATTCATCCGGGACTCATTTCGCCTCCAGACAAAACGTTTATTTCGATTCCGGGAATCGTTCTCGTTGCAAGTATTACAGCAAATCCTGATTGTTGCCAAAAAGCCATTTTAGGCGCGAAAACATATCCGAATTCGAACTAAACAGTAGGCTAAGATATCCTTGAGATTCGAGAGTTAATCTCGTCACGTACTGTCCCTCCAGCAAGTTCCTTAAATCTTTCGGTTGTAAAAAGAGAGTTAGGAGGCCTCACATTTTTAAATGCCTCATACATGCTTTGCCATATTTGGAATTTTTTCTTTCGCTAATTATCAATTTCAAATCACTACCGCAGCCCTATACTGCAAATTAAGAGAGTAAAGGCTGCACTGAAGGTGACCTTGTCGGACGCTTTAACCTAATGCTTAACCCCTTCCTGGGTTCACCTTGATCCTCGCCTCATGACCTTTCGAATTGCGAGCCGTATGAAGATTCCGGGCAAGTTCATTGAACCTCGAGTAGGTGAATACTCGGACATTTGCGATAATCCTTTATCGTTAAGGAGCCCAAGAATCATAGGGAGATATGTATGCGATTTTCAGAACCTGTTATGGTCGTTCCAGAGCCTCCAAGGTGGTCTACAATTGCAGTAATAACTCAATTATCCTCTCTGGGCCCGTACCCGCCTATCTGCCTCTTTTACTCTCAAATCTCTCACTCGGACCCATCTACTCCATCCTTCTCTCCAAGCCCTCCTCTTTCCTCTCGTCCTCTCGTCTTTTAAACCCTTTTCTCTCTCTCTCCTCGCCACCACTTTCGCCTCATCTTCTCTTAGCCCTTTCCCTTCCGAGGCAATCCCCGAGTTCCTCACCCTACGGATTACTCTTCTTCCTCCTATTATCAGAATCGCTTATGTACAATGTTCAGTGCACACACGCAGTTCGAACATAGAAATGCGACTGATCAGTCTTCGAGTTTCACAAGTCACTCTTTTCCCCCTTTGCTCCACCCTCAATCTCGTCTGTCCTTTCTTCCACTCGAGCCTCGCATAGCTTCGATAGGGCTGAAGAGCGAGATTGTTTTCTCAAGGCGAAACCTCGTTCTTCGAATTTTTTCAACACCGCTCCGAACAACCTGGCCAAGTCAGATTAAATCATGAGATCTCTTAAATATGATGTCGATGATCTACAGATTTTTTTACCGTAACTGTTCTCTTAGGAAACGAGGAACCTCGTTGTAAATAACTCTCATATTTATTAAGATAAATTGAACATATTAAATGGTGTACTAAATAATTATGTCTGCTTAAATAACTCTAGGTAAGTGTTGACTTGAAATTTCTGCACATAAAGAAAGTTAAGTTGAGCCAGTTTCGCATTAAATTACAGATTAAGAAATTTATAGTGCTTCTAAACATAACTTACCCAACATAAATTTCCAGTTAGTCCGTGTTTATCCAGACTTGATTTATTGGATCAACCCTTCTTCATTGCAAAATACAAGAAGCCCATAGAAATTATTGGAAGACCGTAGCGATCATGGGATATGATCGCGATTTGATCATAGTGCTCGATGAAGCCAAGGTCAAACCGCATGACCCTCACGGGGTACCCTAATCTAGGGGTCGAATTACCTTTGAAACAGCGTGGGAGCAACTTGGAAGATTCAGAATATAATTTTTTATGTATGATACTTTCTAATATTTAATCCTTTTTGAAGTGGAATTGCAGAGGAATTCCTTCTAGTCAATTTAAGCAAATATCCGCTTGTCTCAAGTGAATCATTTCCTAAGCTTGAATGTTTGAGTTCAAAGATATTTCAGACAGCTTGGTCAAATCAAATGTCATGTTGGCATGCCTCAGCGATTATTTCTCGCGTGTAAATCGGACAACTGAAAGGGGTTTCAATACTCATATGGTCTAGCTTAACACGTCGCTCGTTAGACGTTTCGTCGAAGCGTGTCTTTGCACACTGCTGCTGTTGCTATACTTAGATGGTTCTAGATACCAATCGCATGTACTCATGTAACGTGTAGTGGTACTTGCTTTCTGTATGCTAGTTAAATATCCATCTGGAAAACGCATTACCCTTAATGCCTGATATTTATTTATCTAATTGTGCGCTTAACAATCAGCACTGATCATGCACGCGGGAAAATGTTTGTAATATAATAATACATGAAAGAAAATCATTTAACTCAATCAGTGGGCGTAACTCTATTACGTGGCGCTAAAGACGAGAACAAAATCTGCTGTTGGGAGTGACAAGGTGTTTCGGTTGACTTTGTAAATTTACATAAAATCTTAGGGTACTTCGGTTGTTGGCTTTCGTTCATTGAATCAATATTTTAAGAGAGGTGTAACTAAGACATTATCCGTGGGAAAAGAATCTCCATGGCTACTTATGTTTTCTATAGAGATTTTTAGGCAATAGCCCTGTTATTGATGTTTTTTTTTACTGAACTTTCTTCCTGTATTTCGTTTTGCTCCCACATTTTATCTCATTCTTTTTCCTGTCGTCCTAAGGTTCATACGTCTTTTTATCTATTTCAATTTCCGGTTATTCAACCAATATTTTTAGAAAGATGGTAACAGAGACATTATCTCGAAACTAATATTTCGCGCAGCTTCTTTAGTTTTCTAATAGGGATGTTCATCCAATAATCGTCTCACTCATACTTTTTTTCTTCTTCCCTCTGTCTTCTATCTTTTTCTTCTCTGCTTCTTTTCTGTTTTTTTTTTCTCTTGCTATCTCTTTCTTCCCTGGGTTACCTATCCTTCCTTCCTCGCGTCCCACCCTTCGCCCTTCACCCTTCTCGCTTTCTTAATCTCGTAGCGGTTCTCCTGCTCTCGCTCCCTCTATTTCTTTCCTCGCATCCTACCGTCCTTCCTTGCCAAACCAATCTTCCATCCCCGGAGTAAGACATTGAGGCACCTGCTAGAGTCCGGTACGATCAGGGTTATGGTGTTCGCAGGTTGAGCCAGGGTTGTAGTGGGAGTCCTTGCACGGCATAGTCGAACGACTGTATTCGTTGTGGCAGGGGCCCTCACCGGCTGGGTGGTCCTACCGCTTCAGTTGTGTTCCGACGCGCTTCAAGTCAACACTAAGAACATTATTTCGATCTTCGGAGCGTGCCAATTACAGTGCAAGACATAAACAACCCGGGGGTGATATCAGAATCAGAGTCCATTCGATTACCGTTGGAATACAGTTGGGTGTCTGTGATCAAGACTGACAAGGTCACTGACTAAAGTGAAGGATCTTTTATTTGAAGTTGTAAGCAGTGAAGTTCTTTGCAGCACGTGACAGTGAAGGTGATAATCCAATCTTGTAGTAACAGTTGAGTCTTATGAGCCTTTTCCTTCTCTTTTCATTTCAAAGATTCCTCTTATTTTCCCTCTTCTCAGCTAAGTTTAGTTTCTTGAATGTGAATCCGTCTCTGTAAGAAAGTTGGTGGAAGGACCGAAGAAAAAAGGGCTCTCAACTGGTACTGTCCGTCGAGGAGCAGCCTGCGAGCGCCAGTTAGGTCGGGGTTGAGAGGGAGGATCTTGAATCTTGAAAAGAGAGGGAGATAGTGGGGCTGGAGGCAGAGGAATAAGAGGTAATAACAACGATGTGCGCTGAGGTGTAATCAAAAGCCGTTTTATTTGAAACGGACGTTTTGATAAAGCGGTTAGTGGGAAAGCGTGGATTGAGACAATCGAATATGATTGGTCGGACGTGAGAACCGCGAGGCAACGATCGATCAGCGAAAGCACAAGAGAGACATTGAACATGATATCGCGTAACCACGTGACTGCAGACCATCAACCATTTATTTCGCGACAGATCAATTGCGCAAGTGAAACGTTGTGTGTTTAACTGAATTAAATCATAACTTATTGTGGTTCAGTAAAGATCACTCTCCTACTCATGTTTCTCAAAATTTTCTTTAGATTTAACAGAAACGAAATAATGGAAAGAAAATGATGTTCCTCTGGAAACACTGAGGAGTGAATTCTCACGGAGGAGCGAAAAATGCGAGGAGTTTCGTTTTAAGGTGAGTCCTAACTTCACAACGAATTAGGAGCCCAGGGCCAAATTAACTCGAGTTTGACGCTTCTTTCGAAGTATTCAGGTATACTCGGGTTGGAAATTTTTTCCTATTTCCGTTCCTTCGTTCTTCACCTGCGGGTGCTGCGTTAACGGGATGACCGGCCTATACTCTATAGGTCCTAATTCTTTTCTCACCGATTAGTCCCGAGGAGGACAGAAGATTCCAGAGGTGTAGGAACTGGAGTTAGGTAGGATGTCAGATTTTAAATTCTCTAGGCAAGCTTTGACAAATATCTTTATTATTGTCATGGAGATGAACGCGGCCTGTTCAAAGTGAGTTCTCCATAATATGAGTTACAACATAAGCTTTTTATTAATGGCGAGGAATGTTTAAGGTTTACTTTAGAGAAAACACAATATATTAACAAATTGCAGAGGCTTAGACCCGATTTCTCGTCACTAGTTCAAGCCTACCAACTTGTCTTTAGTGGCTGGGTATTTGTTCCACAATTGTTGAGAATTCTCCCAGAAATGATGTCGCATATTTTGAAGTTGTTGTACCAACTTGTTTGGATTAATTTTTCTGTTGTTATTTAGTTGATCAAACATAGCAAGTTTATAAAGGGGTATAAGACAATCGTACGAAGGCGCGCACGAGCGCAGGGCGAACGAACGCACGGACGGACATAACACCGAGAACCAGTTCCCTCGTTTCATTGCGTTCGTTGTCCGATAATGACGCATAGCACGGCAAGCACGGTAACCACTGTCTGCATGGTCCGCATGTTGAGGTTGAAAAAAACGACTTTTGAGAACTTGATGTTTTCTCCTCAAGAGAGTATGAAGCATAATGTAGGGGGAACTTAGTCTTCACTTCAAGTTCAGAGAATTTTTAAATGAATTCACAATTCCTTCGCTTGCACCTTACAAGAAGTAAAGGAGAGGTGAAACAAAAGCATGTAAAAGAAGAATGAACAATCCTCAGAAATAATGTATTTGTTTGTAAAGAAATAAGAATGTTTTAGTATTATTCAAAGTTTTAAACGCCACAGGTAGTCTTACCGATGACGGAGTCATTTATTTTCTATTATCATATTTGATTACTCGAGTAAATGCACCATGAAGTTGAATACGTATGTGCCTAGCGATCTGATTAAAGATCAATATACTTGATCAGATCATTCAAGATAGCTCACAGTAATCCGTATGTGGTACAATAACGGTTTAACCGGAGACGTAGGTTAAACTCGACAAACATAGCAGCAATCGTCTCGCCGTAAATAAATCATACTAACGGCTTCCTTCTCGATTGATCAAAGTACCTAAAAAATTTAATCTGTCACGATGTACTCGTAATTTCCCTAGACGCATTCTTCAGCTATCTTGTTAAAGATGTCATGGCATGACTAAGCGTGAGTGATAGAATACCATTAACACTTTTACGTTAATTGTACGAATGAATATGTATGACTGGGTTTTTATTAACAATTATTCAGATTTATTGGCCAATCAGAAGTGAAAGGTGATCCTAAATATAAGGACAATACGCCCAATTTTCGCTACTTTTCAGGATGGACTAAAAACTTTCTCAAAAATAGAATCTTTAACCTAGAAAAAATCTGTTCCTGAGGTACATCAGTGCTGAAATCAGAATGATCAGTGGATCAAGAAAAAGCCTGGAATTTTATTTATCATCGGGCATTTTTTTCTTCTATCGCAAAATCGAATTTTTTCCGCTTTATCCTCGTTTTATTGTTTAGTTCAGACTCAGAGAGAGGAAAATCTGATTGCTTTTTCTCCTAAGTAGGTTGAAAGTTATCATAATTCTCTATAAAATAAGCGAGGATGAAGGCATTTTGTCAATTTTTTAATAAAATCTTGCAAAAATAGTGCAATTTTCAATTTATCTAAAATTTAAATGAAATCTATTATAATAAACATTGTGAACAGAAAGAACTCCTATCTGAGTTAGCATTCTGCGACATTCGACCATGATAAAAGATAAGAATTTCAAAAATCTTTTTAAAATATATGCAGAGCGGGTAAAAATATTTAAATAAATAAAAAAAATTAATTATTTTATTTCAACTTCAGCGTTTCAAAATATCCTCTATAGTACGAGAAATTAATATGAAGCGTTACCGGATATTTTATAACAAATATTATGAAAAATAGTGATTATTATTTACTGTTATTAGGAATCAAAGTTGATAAATCAATTTTTAAATATACTTAAATCTTCGTAAGTACAAAACTAACTATTTTAGTCCGCATTATAAATAGGTTGAATCGTTATTTTCGAGTTTTATAATAAAATAGCAATGCTGCGTGAGCAGACAAAAAGCTTGTTGACTTTAAAATGGTTAGCTTTTTGACAATCATCCACATATTTTTAATAAATTTGCTAGAAACCTCTTTGATTATTCAGTTTGTATAGCTTCAAACGTATTTGTATAAACAAAAAAAATATTAAAATTTTTCCAACATTTTTGTTTCAACTTTAAACATGTTGCACCATGTAAGCAAGAAGTTTGCGATTTTATAGGGATTTTTGATTAAAATGATCCCAAGTACATTGAAAAATATTTATTTTATTGAAATTTAAAGAACATTGAAATTTGAACTATTGTTGCAATATCTTCTAAAAAAATGGACAAAATAACTTTATCCTTGCTCATTTTATAAAGCGATAATCATCGATAAACAGGTGGTTTCATACTCATGATAAGCAATGTAGTTTCAATTAATGTTTATCACTCCAGTCTGTGATTGAGGATAAGTTTGGCACGTATGAATAAATAATTGTTTTCTTCCCGGTATACATTTTATATATATGTATATATTATGTTAAAATTCCTATTTATATGTAGTAGGGTTTTCTACAAATTACATTAATTTAAATAGGTCGAGAAGAGGGTGGGATGTGTGATCCGGAAAAAACAGGAATTTCAAATCGCCTGATTATTAGACACCCTGGAAATTGAAGTCTAAAAAGTTTGATTCGAAAACGTGATATTAGGTTCCATGAACATTGAGGGAGACCTATTTTTTTTGTTCGAGACAAATATTTTTTTAACTTTGGACGGCGATTAAAACTCTGATTTCCAATTTAAATAAGCAAAAGTAAATTATATTTTTAGCTACTGCATTGAAGAATGTATAAAAAAAATGCATACTTTTTTTGTTAAATTTAAAAAAAAATCGGAAAGAATTATGAAAAAACCCGAGCAATCCATCTTCACATCCCTAATATTACACGTTTTTGAAAAAGCCTCCCCTGTACTGTTTCTCACGACCTATTATACTCATTTGTTATTGTAAGCAATCACTTTGTCGAGTAAACAAAATTACGGTCAGTGCATACATACATGAAATTGATGATGCAAAATTTATAATCTTATTCGAGTAATCATTATAAGAATTATAAGAGTAAGAGCAAAAATCTGATTCAATTTGCGGTGTAATTTTGCTGAAGCGATAGAAGTCGCGAGAAGGTCTCGCTGGGAAAGACGATGAAGAAATTACGTAGCTGGATCTCTTAATTCTGACGAGACAAGTCTGATCCAGCCCACTGTGGGGAGTCAGTATACACTGGGATACTCTGGTTCGGTCCTCTCTTCGCTTGGTGAGCCACAACCTCGAGTGGGATACGGCCTACGGGCCCATGGACAACCTGTAATTATCTTTACTAAACTAGAATCTTCATGATTGCACGTTTCATCCTCGCGCTTTCCCAGGTGCGCGATCCTCGCTCGCTCGTGCGGTTATGCTTTGCGTATAGGTGTCGCGAGATATTTCCGTGTTGTTGATTCAGACACATCGTTTCCTTCTGGAACAACCACTGTGAGAAACAATTGCCAACTAGTATGGTTGGCATGCATTTGCGAATGTAATGAAGTTTCACTAAGTCTCTGGAATTCTCGGTAAAGAGACAAAAATGTTGGCTACTACGATTTAGAAATACAGTGGATAGGGTGTCAAAGTGTATCAAGTTTCTAGTCCCATTATGTAGTAAATTTTATTCCAGAGGCGAGTCTCCTGAACCCGTACTAGAAGTTGATCGTAGGGTTTCACTCTTCTCTTTTTTAATATCGAAAGTGAAAGGTAGATGTATAGCATAATTATTCTGTTCGATTAAAGTCAGCTGGATTTTGACTTTTATAGATGCTTCAGGAGTCATTGGAGGGAAAATAGTACGCGACGTACGAATCGTATAAGGACTATAGAACGCAGAGAGAGGCCATCGGGCAACCCCTGTTGGTCGTCGAAAATATTTGCCGTACCTTTGTCGCGGATTGTATGCAAATCCGAGCACGAGCGCCGGGGCGCAATCCCGGCTATTGGCGATTATTTATACGTTCGCACTCGACTGACTCAGAAGAGAAACGTCGTTACCGTAGTTCAATCTCGCTTAGAGCACAGGACATTTTTTCCATTGTGTGGTGACTTTCGTTGAATGACTCGCATTATTAGTCCGCAAACAAGAGAGGTAGAGGAAAAAGGAGGTGACACGAATTGGCACCCTTTCAATCTACCTAAAGGGTTCATCGATGCGTATCAGGACGTCTGACACGAGGCGGGGACGTTGATTGTTTTGCAATATCGTTGGCACTAAATAGAGAAAGGAGTAAAGGCATCTTGCGGTGTATTCGTCGCATTTTAATTTACAAATGGACCAGCAAGAGCTCCGATTCAGTACAAACATCGGTGGTAACCAGAAGATGGTTTGAACAATAAGAATCGCTCGCGCGGACAAACACTCAAAAGTCACTGCGGCTGGCAAATACACCTTTCTGTCTCTTTATAGGCGGTTTACCCCCTTCTCGATTGGCACGAGCTACACACACAAAGGGGTCCTGAGCGACAAAAAAAGGACGAAAAGGACTGTTGACCCATGACATAATCGTCCTGACATCCCGCAGCCTTTATCGCCTGACAATATAATTATTTGTTTTACTTCGACGAGTAAAACAAGAGGGGTCGACAGACGGTGAAGTAACAATAAAAGAGGCGTGCGCCATAAGCTCGGCGCTAAGCGGTCAAACAGGATGCCAAACAATTGATTCCAACGATCGCGATGCCAGTTCCTTATATGACGAGAAGCCAAATCAATTGAGGGGAAGGTTAACGAAAAGGGGAATCTTTAATCCTTGTAATCGGATTTATCATCAAACCCTATGCTTTTACTTTCATGAATATCCTTCCTGCTGGAAATTCAATATCCTCAGCATGTAATGCAAATTACCTCAAATATGATATTTATCTTATGTTTATCTTAATAAGGAATTGTCAACTCAAACGAGTCTTAAGAAACGGATTGAGATGCAGCATAAAAACAGGTAACTCCATATAAACGTCAATAGCCGGTTTTGAAATGATCGAATGCGTTAATTTTCGGATACTTTCGAGAGCCGGGAGCCAGCCGCTTGGAGAACGAGTTTAGTCGACGTCTCAATCGTGACGAGACCTTCCAACAGGCTCTCCATGCAGCAGATATATCGGAAGGCCATACGTGGTCGCGATGATAATATGCCGCGGGTTCTGGATTGTGGTCAGTCGCTGATCTTTTACTTGGAGAGAGTTCTAAAGAATGAATATACATTCGGTATCTCGTGCGCGAATAAAACCCATCGGAACGCGAACACAGTCACGAGGGCGACGCGACGCTCACGCAGACTCGACACGGAATCTGCTCCGACCAAGCGCAGACATCTCTTTGTTGGTCTGACCAGTTCTCTCCTCAACATGTTTCAGCGAAGTCCTCGATCCTATCCTAAATTCCTTGATCAAATCATTCAATTAAATGAAGGACTTTAGGGAGTTTCTACAATTCCTTTTCTGGATGACCGCCTTTTAATTATCTGCTACAAATTCCTTCAAGTGAGCTATTTCAGACCAGGGTCTAGAGCATAATTTTCGTACTTCCCACGTCGTTTCCACTTTTGAAACCTGCTGCAGAACCTATTCTTACGAAAATAGACAACTGAACAAATTACTAATTCCCTCTTTTAAAAAAGCCGCCCTCCATGCTTGTTTGTATACCTTGGAATTGGTTATGGCTGGCAGTTTTTTTAATTATATCCTACAAATTCCTTCCAAAGATAAATACATAGATCCAGTGACATATAAAATAGATCTTCAAAATTTGTTCGAGATCTAATTCGTTCAGACCTCTCACTCCTAGTTGCTTATTTGTGTGGGTAGAATATATATAAAGGAGCATGTACGTCAGTTAGTTAAGACTCGTTGGCTGGTCGAGATGGAACCGGACGCACCTTGGTATTGGTAGTCATTCGCAGGTAGGCATTCGCGTGTATGCTGGGATGGTCGCAGGTATATAAGAGGTTCGAGGGAGTTACATATTTGTTACGAGACGGTGTCTTTCCCTGTCGAGAACGTGATTCGCCTTCGGGATCGAATAAAGACCTCCGCTCATAGTCGGTTCTGTCTCCCGTTGAAACTCGCATAAAACACTCTACGTACGTCGGCGAGCTCTTTCTCTCTCTTCCTCTCTCTTCCCTTCATTCCACAGGTCCTTTTGCACTCACGCACACACATACGTAATCGCGAACCTTGCTTGGGCAAGGATATGGTTGGTGGCCACTCTCGCCAAGTTACAGTTTTTCCAAGGGGGTGACTGGAGCACGAGAGAGGAGGGGAAACCGCAGACGAGAAGACCGTAGTAATTAGTGGTACTAAGTGCGAGGTACCTTTTTCTTGCGGTACATGCGCGTAATTACACGAACGAATGACCTGTGCCGACGTTCCTGCACAAAAATGCGATTACAACACAAAAAAGGAAACACAGGCGGAAAAGTTATGTTGTTCCATGCTTGAGTTGCAGGAAGTACACTTCTGGGCTCATTAATTTCTTGACAAATAGATATTTTGCACTTTATGATCCATATCTTGCTGAGTTTTTCTGCAAGTTGTTGTTATCTCACGTTGCTAATTTGTTCTGCACTTGACGGTCTGCATT
>CAKNWT010048627.1:0-13769 GCA_932066315.1 Andricus coriarius | reverse complement strand
CGCGCGCGTAGCGCGCAATGAGAATGTGCCCGCGCAGCGGGCATATTTTTTTGTTTTGTTCTAGACTTATTTTTCAGCTCGCTAAAAGCAATTGTTCCTCTTATGGAGTTTAACACTTCGTCGCCCTAAAGTTATAGTACGCCATGTCCCTCAACTGTTAAACTGAGAAAACGAGGTTCAAAGTTTAACCATAATATACTCTACATAAACCTTGTCGAATGTGGAAATAAGTTTATTGGTAAAAAATAATGCATGATCAAGAACATAATAGCACAAATTTTAATACTATTTTGAATGTATTTTAGCTGATGTTGAAAATTGGGTTTAGACATGGCGTAATATGAGATTCAAAAAATTCATTTTTTCTCAGAATTATAGTACGCCATATCCACAACATATTTATAAATTAACTATTTATAATTAAATTCTTGAGTAAACAGTTTAAGGGAATGATAGTTTACATTATTCTGTTGTATTACATACCTCGAATTATATTAGTTATCCACAAATTATTGACTTTTGAGTAATATTCCGATGGTTACTTTTAAGGTTAAATATATTTTTGCAAATTGTTATTTCTCAAAATTGAACTTAGGTTATCCATGTAAAATATGCACTACGAAGTTGGCATTTTTTCACTTATGTCAATGCAAAAAAGGACGTGGCGTGATATAATTCTAACTTTTAATTAACATTACTATTTTAATTAATAATTGTAACAGCTGAGGAAATAAATTTCAGGAAAACATTTATTAAAAACAAAGTTTAAACCTTAACGAGCCTAAAAATAATAATAGTTCAAAAGTGTCAAAAAGTGGACATGGCGTAGTATAACTCTAAAGCGACGACTTAAAAATACAACTTCTTTTTCATGTTTAATTTTTCATAAGAATTTATGAACCAACTTATTCAATCTTGGAGTTATTTGTTCTCCGATATTTCAAGATGGATTTTGTCAACTTTTCATATTTCAGAAATATTATGTAACAATTGTACAACCAGGAGAATCCTACCAAAATTGCAATATTTACAGACTTATTCCACGTTTTTGTTAGGTTTGTGGGGAGTGAAATTTGTACAGAGTATACTTTAAACCTCTCAGAATGAATCTGGAAAAGAACAACTAAAATGGTCAGATTTACCATTAAAAAAATGGTTTTAAAAACGGGGAAAAACTGATAATTTTACTTTAAGTTCGCCCGTAGGTTAACAGGTGAAGCCTTTATGGCGCGTGCAATAAACCGCGCCGAGTCAGATTTTGTTGGTGACTCAAAATACAAACTGACCCTAACGGTAGTGGCAGAACAATAAATCCTCAAATATGAAGTAATAAAGTTTTAGGGTGTATGTCTCTAGGTAGAAAAGCGTGATAATATCAGGAACGAAGGGCGGATAAGTGACCAGAGGCCAGGCAGGTGAATCCTTACAGTGAACTCACAGTTTTATCACTTGAACATTACTTTGTTATCAATTTTAAAAACATTTTAGCGAGCTGAAAAATGACTCTACAACAAAACAAAAAAATAGGCATATTCTGATTTTGCCTACACTGTAAAAAAAGCTTTGGTACGTGATATGTACAATCAGCTAATAATTATACGTGGAGTGTATTTTAAAATTACAATGTATAACCTAAATAATTTACGATACTACAGTACTTATTTGCAATCTAGTGTGATTTCACTTCAGGTAGCAACGTGGAAATAGAACGAAGGTAGTTCTGTTTGCAGTCGACTGTAAAATTACTACGTCTAATTATGGAAATTATTCGATCGGCGTGGAACATAGTAAGTTTACGTAAGATGATAAATTGACTTGGGTCTTTAATTCTACGAAAGTATATGTAAATTTTGACGATGTGTGCTTTTCTATCGCGGGGGAGTAATTCCGCACGGGCGAACGCCGCAGAATTATGTTCAGGACGTAAATTTATACTATCCGGGACTCTCGAGTATAAGTCGTGCCAAACGATGAGTTCCGGAGATGCCCGAACGGCCTCTTACCAATGAGTGCCCATTTCATTTGTTTGCATCCTTGTTTACGTTCTTTTGCACGTCATGTCGCGTTGAATATGTAAATATAATTTGTTCTTTCACTCGAAAGAAATGAATTTTTTAATTTTGAAACTGTCGAGTGGTTATATCCCTTTTTCTCCCTTGAATACAAAAAATAGCTTTAAAATATTTTCAATGCTGTGAAAAGTTGTGAATAGTAGCAAGGTGCCCGCAAGTTAGAGAAAAACTTCCGACCCGTACGTAATTTCACGGTCGACGACGGGAAATTTACGTCCTGCATGTATTTCTTTACGGCGGACGCTGGTTGAGAAGAAAAATATGTATTTTTACAGAATCCTGCTTATTTACTATGTGCCACACCGATCGAATTATTTCCATCATCACAGGATGTAAATTCACACCAACTTTTTTGACAGTGTAGGCTATACGAATTTCCAGTCGCCCACCAACATTGAAACAGTCACTTTTTTCGGACCACTCTAATGTATAGGTGTTATGATGCACCAGAAAGGAGTAATTTAAAAAAAAACTTAATTTGTTAAATTTTTTTCACCTACATTTTAAAATATTTTTAAGGGATTTTAGTATCGCAAAATATTTAACACATAAAAGCTGTTTCTAGGTGCCAAAATAAAGAGTCTAATCCATCATTCACCGCTTCAGTGTTATTCCCACAAAGCTATACATAGTAACCCCCACACAAAAATGATAAATTACGTTATTTCAAAAACGGCTGCAACAATTTTTTTCATTTTTTTTCTAAAAATGATACTAAAGCATCACAGTAATGAGAACAGAAAAAACCGGGATGTGCAAGAACTTTTGGGTTGAGTTCCATCGAAACCCACCGAGTTCAGTGAACGCCTACAAATTTGTCCTACAAAAATTAAGTACAAATCAAAACTTTGTGTCTCTGTTTTCACTTTAAAATAAAGCTTAGGAAGCCTTGAAGATGAAAAATGAAAACGCTTTCGTTCTTTGTGCTAGAAAGAAAGCTCATATTGTTTCCTACGCGACTGTATCTTTATTTTAAAAAATTGTGCCAAGTATAATGAAATGACGTTATGAAAGCAAACTTGGTCAAGTGTGCAATTAACAAGGGGAGACCTGGGCGGAATGGGACAAGTTATTATTTTCATTAAAGTACTTTCCATCTGTTGTGAATTACTACCATATAAATTGTTATTCAAATACGGTGATCCTTTACGTTTCAATTTGGTAGAGAATTAAATGTGGTAAAACAAATAATTACGAATAAAAATACAAATTTAAAAGTAGTGCTTTTGTCCCATCTCGCCTCGGGCCTGGGACCGAACGGGACACGTACGAGGGTGAGACGGGTCACTTTATTTATTTATTATTTTGCAATCAAAAAAGTAATGTTTCATGTAACTTTGTATGCAGTAATATTATTTACAATTTTTTTTATATACCGTAAGGTCAACTTCATAGTAGTCATGGAGAAGCGTGAGTGCGAGTGAGACACTAGTAGATGGCGCATAAGGGCATCTCTTTCGCACTTATGAATATGACTGCTATCAATTTGGCCTTACTGTATAAATCGTTATCAACACTAACATTGTTGGAAAATGACAGAAGATTTACTTTATATCATGATGAAGCAACACCAATTAGATTTGAAACAAGAATTTTATTTAAATATTTATTTTTATTTGAAATAAGTATGAAATATGAGTGAAAATATTTATACAAATGAGTTTACTGACCTTAAAGGCATATTTAGCTAGGTTTGGTATTTATTTAGTATAGAATTTATTTACGTTGCAAATTCTACGCAAATTTTAATCTTTTGATAAATTGCCTTATTTATGTAAGAGATATTTCATGTGGCTACACACGAACTCATTCCCGTGGTCAGAAAAACGCTCCAACTCTCTCCCCCACTACTCTTTTACTCGGGAGGGAAAGGGGCAGGATGTCCAGTAGAGATGGAACGAGCAGTAGGTTTCCTACTACTTACTGCCCTCCGGCCTCCTGCAAACTCCGGCGAAGCAGTACCTACTGCACGCAGGAGCTCGCAGGACCTACTGCAAACTCCGGCCGGTATTTCTCATGTCCGCCGACGTTGCAGTAGCTCAGTACCCTGAATTACCGGATTTCTCCTGCAAACTCCGGCAGGTTTTTCCTACTGCTTCCTCCGGCCATGACAATGGAAACACATGTGCGCTCAAGGGTTCAAGCCTTCAAACTTTCTTTACCTAAGATGTAACTGTAATATATCTGTAATATATCTATATATATTGAAACAATTTTCTAGGGTCCCTTGGAGTTTCTAGTTAAAGGCTTTCTTTAGTTTCTCCGTTTTCTTCTAATTCCCTTTGGATTAAATCGATTAGGAAAATAGAAATATCAGGATTGGAAATGGTATGTTTCGTTTAAATAAATTTCATAAAATCTTTGTAATATTTAACTTGATTAAACTTTTATTTAGATATTTTGTGCTCCGTTTTCATCCTAATAAACACCTAAATAAGCAATGATTACAATTCAAATTGATGTAAATTTAAGTACATGATTACTCTTTTGCGTAGAGTAAGAAAGGTTTTTGTAAACATGCTTCCACTGGGGATTCAAGTAATAGTAAACATTTTTTCCAGGAATTTTGAGTAATATCCAAAAAGTTTTAAGAGAAATGATAATTTTGAAGCTTTGAAAACGGTACTTTACGCTACTATATTTTTCATGGTGTCCGTTGAGGTAAATCAAGAAAAATCTGTTGTCAGATTTATCGGGCTATTTAGGCGTAATTAGCCAACACATTTTCTTGTTAGATAAAAAGGAAAAGAATAGGACTCCGGGGAGTTTCATTTCCTGAGATTTTTATTTCACGCCACGCCCTAATAAGTATACTTGGCGTAAGTTTTTGTTACTAAAATATATCATAATTTTATCCTTCTATGCAGGCCTCGGACTCACCATACTATTAACACTATTTTACACTTTTTTTGAACGATGACACTATTTTACTACTATTTCGAAAAAAATTACACTAAAGGCACTATTTTCTCACAATTTTCTATTAATGCCACTATTTCTTTACTTATTTTTTTAATAAAATATAATATTTTCGAACTTCTTCGCTAATTGGCTACAAATTGTCTCAATGGCTGATCAGGAGCCGTTCGAAATGACGAATTTTCAAGCCAAAAAGAGCTTTTAACAAAGCAGGTGAATTTGAAACTATGTAGTTGAATTTTCGACCAAAAAATGAATTCTAACAAAATTA
Source organism: Andricus coriarius (assembly GCA_932066315.1). Classification (NCBI taxonomy): domain Eukaryota; kingdom Metazoa; phylum Arthropoda; class Insecta; order Hymenoptera; family Cynipidae; genus Andricus; species Andricus coriarius. The sequence goes on along the minus strand of CAKNWT010048627.1, from coordinate 8,507 downwards.
CGTAAATTTTGACCCCCTTGAGAAGGACGCTCTCGGCATGCTGTTAGGCGTGATCAGGGGGTTGAGGGAGGACGTAAGGGGGACTAAGGACCAGATGGAAGGCATAAGGGAGGACTTGAGAATCAGAGATGAGAAATGGGAAAAGGAGATGAAAGAGCTGAGGGAGAGAGTAGAAGGGTTAGAGAGGGGCAGGAAAGAAAAAGACGTTAAAAAAGCAGATGGAAGAGGAAATTAGGGGCTGGAAAGAAAGGACGGAGAAAAGGCTTGAAAAAGTGGAGGGCAGGGCAGAAATGGAAGGAGTTGACGGTGCGGGGGGATTAAAGGTATTCGGCAGAGGGTAGAGGCTACGTAGCATAGGGTGTGTTAAAGGGATGGTAGTGAAAGTTAAGTTGGAGAGGAGGAAGGAGAAGGAAGTGGCGGTTGTGGGGTTGGAGAACTGAGAAGAAAAGTTGGGGATAATGCGAAATAAGAGTAGGATAAAGGATAAGGGAGTTTTCTTCGATCACGATTTGACGAGAAAGGAAAGGGATATGCAGAGAATGCTGTACGACAGGGCTAGGAGAGAATGGAGTGAAGGGAGATCGGCGAAGGCAGGATATCAGAAAATAAGAATGGAGGAGAAAATGTGGGTGTAGGACGAGGAGAAAGAGGTGTTGAAGGAAGTGAAGGGGAATTTGTTTCGTAGGAAGTAGGGGGGTGGTGGTAATTCAGGGTAGAGGAGTAGTGAAGGTGCTGTACTGGAACGTAGCAGGGATAAAGAAGAAGGATGGGGAGTTCTGGACGTAGATCGAAGAGTTTCATGTTGCGGGAATGGTAGAGACGTGGGTAGAAAGGCGGTCAGAATGAAGAAGAAAGGGAGAGCTAGTGGGGGAATGATAACGGGTGTTAGAGAAGGATTAGAGGAAGTAGTTCATGAAGAGGGAGTGCAAATGAGAGAAGTAAAGGTAGGAGGGTTAAAGTGTAAGTTTGTGACAGTGTACAATAAGGATGGGAGGGAAAGAATTAAAGAAAGGGTGGAAGAATTGCTAGGCGAAAGAGAGGAGGGTATGGTGGTACTGGGTGGGGACTTTAATGTGAGGATGGGGAGGGTAGGGGGCCTTTGCAGGGAAGGGGAGAAATCCGAAAGGAAATCGAAGGATATGATGATAAATAAGGAGGAGATTCTAAGGGACTGGATAGAGGCTGGACGGTGGCAAATGGTATGGCAAATGGGGACGAAGAGAGAGAATACACATATGTAAGTAAGGTGGGGGTGTCGGTGATAGACTATGTAGTAACGAATATGCAAGGGTGGGAGGGGACGGAAAAATTCGCAGTAGAAGGGAGGGTAGAATCAGACCATCAGCCCTTAGGGTTGTAAATAAGGGATGAGAGCGGCGGAAGGCAAAGGGGGAACAAGGGTCGATGGGCGAGAGGGTCAGCTGGACGAGGGAGGCAATAGAGAGGTATAAGGAGCAGTTAGGGAAGTTAAGTTTCAACGGGGAGTCGGTGGAAGAGATATGGGAGGATTTAAAAGAGAAAGTGAAAGGTTGCGTGCAAAAGAAGGGATTCAAAAAGAAGAAGAAGGGAATGGTGAAGTCGTGGTGGGATAAGGAATGTAAAAAGATGAAAAGGAAGTTGAAGAGGAAGTACAAGAAGCGGAAAGAGGGTACAGGGAAAAGGGAGGAGTACGTAGAAATGAGGAAGGAGTTTAGATTGATGTGTCATAAGAAAGAACAGGAAAAAGAGAAAGATCTCGAAGAGGAGTTAGGATATGTTAAGACAGAGGGGGATGCCTGGAGATAATGAATAGGTTTAGAAAGCGTAGAGTGGGGACAAGCGAGAAGATAGGGAGTTAGGAGTGGAGGGAGTTTTATAAAGTATCATTTCAGGGCTCACATTCAAGGAAGAGGGATGGTTGGAGTAGAAGAACGCGGGAGGCAGAGATGGAGGAGTTGGATGATGAGTAGATAGAGAAACAGATAAGGAAGTTAAGAACGTCAAAAGCAGCAGAGCTGGTGGGGGTAGAGCACAAAGCCTGGCTGTTTAGTACACAAGAGGTTAGGGAGAGGCCTAAGGAGGTAGTGAAGAAAGTATGGAGGGGGGAGGGATTCTCAGGAGGGTGGAGAGAAGGGTTAATAGTGCCACTGTATAAGAAAGGAGACAGGAATAGACAGGAAAATTATAGAGGGATTACGCTAATGAATACGGCGTATAAAGTATATGTGATGGTTGTGTCGAAGAGGCTGCGGAAGGATGTCGAGGGAAAGGAATATTGCCGGAAACGCGAGCGGGTTTTAGGGCGGGTAGGAGTACTACAGACAATGTCTAATCTGCAGCACGTGGTGGATAGAGAATTAGCGAAGAAGGGGTCGAGAGTGTACCCATTTTCGTGGATCTCAAAGGTGCGTTTCCTTCGGTGGATAGAGGAAGGTTGTGGAAGGCAATGTAGGATAGGGGAGTACAGAGGGCCTGATCGAGAGGGTAAGGGAGATATATGAAGAGACCAAAGATAAGGTAAGAGGAGGGGAGGGGATTTCGGAGGGATTCTGGATGGATAGGGGATTAAAGCAAGGATGTCCGCTTAGCCCAATGCTTTTTGTAATTTTAATTGCGGATATGGAAAGTAAGTTGGAGGCCGGGGTGGTAGGAGGAGTCAGGATAGGAGGGGTTAGAATTTGGTCACTAGCGTATGCAGATGATATAGTGTTTCTAGCTAGAAGTGAGGAGGCCTTAAAGGAAATGAAGAAGTGGTTGAGAAGATACTTGGATACGAGCAGGTTAGAGCTGAATGTGGAAAAGTCCAAGGTTATGGTGTTCAAAAAAGGAGGTGGGAGGGACAAGGAAGGGGAGTGGAAGTGGAGGGAGTGGCGTTGCAGGAGGTGAAGGAGTTTGCGTACCTGGTATTCGTGTTTCGGAGGAATGTGGGAGTGGATGGTCACATAAAAGAGAGAGTGAGGAGGGCAAATGCTGTGATGAGGCAGGTGTGGGGGTTGGGAAAGAAGTTATTCGCAGATGATTTTAAAGGAGAATGAAATTGCTTGACTCACTAGTGATGAGTGTGCTATTGTATGGAGTAGAGGTATGGGGTGGAAGGAACGTGAAGAGGTAAATAGGACACAGGAGAGGTATGTAAAGTGGACACTGGGGTTGGCCAGAAACACGCCTAATTATATTGCCAGGAGGGAGACGGGGAGAACGAGCGTAGGAATTCTAGCGTGGAGTCGGGCGTGTAAATATGAGGAGAAACTTTTGGAAGAGGGGGGAAGTAAGCTGGTTAGGGACTGTTGGTGGGAGAAGGAGGACAGGCGAGGGGGTGGGAGGATGGAGGCCGAAAGGGAACGGTATTTTAGAACGAATGGACTACATATGGATTAAGTGAGAAGGATGCACGAGGAAGGAAGGAAGGTATATGAGTTGCTTAAGAAAAACGGCACGGAGAGAGAGAAGACAGCAGGGGAAGAGAGAATAAGAGAATCAAGGTTTAACGGTAACTATGTGTGGATTATGCCAAGTGTGAGAGCGCAATATTTGTGTGAGAAAGGAGGGAAAGGAAGTCAGGAGCTTATAGCGAGGATGAGATGTGGGTGCATGAAGGATTTTAATCTATTCTGGCTCTCTAGGGAAAAGAGGATGTGTGAACTGTGTGGGAAGGGGTATGCAAAAGTGGAGCACTGGTTGGAGGAGTGCGTAGAGGTGGAAAGGAGTGAAATGAGCATGGCGGTATTGATGCATTAAAGGGGAGATAGTAGATAAGAATTAGGTAGTAGATGCGGAAGCGAAAGAGTAGGGGCATGCGAGCGAGGCGAAGCGAGGAAGGCAAGGCGATAAGAGCGTGCGACCCCAGAGATAAAGTATGGAAGGATATTAGTTTTAAGGCTTAGTTTAAGGAAAATTATGTAAAAAAAGGAAAGTGTAAGCAAGTCAATTTTCTAAGGCCAACAGGCTGAAGAATACACGTTTATACATATCATGTCATAGCGATAAGTGAAACATGGCTAACTGAAACTATTAGATGGCATGAGGGGTGGAGGTGTTACGGTCTATGTTATAAATGGTCTAAACACCAAATTATTGGGATCTGAAATACAACAATACGCCGACTGGTGGTCAAATGTAGTACTAAAATAACGGGGTCGTATTAGTCATATCACAGGGTTTACTACATGATCCATTTGAATTTTACAATGAAAATTATTATTATATTAATATTCCGTTCAATTTAAAGCAATATAATCAACAAGAAATTTAAGCAGCACCAGAAGACAAGTTTGGTTTATATAAAGTAAAATAAATACATAAAGTTGAAAAAAGCATTTTTTCCTTCTTGTCTTCATCAGACATATCATCATATCTTTAAAAAATAATGATTTCCTAACTAGATGCTACTATTTTCTTTTACTTTAATATAATAACACATGTGAGGAACAATTTAAAATAAGTCATTATACCCAATTCATATCCAAATGATGAATTATCATCGTAGTTATTATAGAAAACATAACCTAAAATTACTTTATGTTCAGTATATCACTCATTTATATTATTTTAAGTAAAATATAACTTTCTACTTAATTAAGGTATTTTTATTTGATGCGTCGTAAAATGTATTTACAAATAGAAAATTGTACAGTTTTCAAGGATTTGTGTCCAATTTGTATTTATCGTAAAAACTAGATGAAAGACACTTTTTTGTACGTAGTGAGAGGGTCTGAAATTTTCACATAAAACGTAATTCTTATTCCTTTATAATATACTCTAAATTCAGTTTCTGAAGTACGAATACCTAGTCGTGCGCAACCCTCCCCTTAAATAATAAAAAACAAACCGTTTTTCACGAAAACAATACACTGGATGACGATTCCATCAATTTCTAATTGATATTTGTTCCAAATTTATAACATGTCCAACGTGCACAATTTTGTTGTCCTTTCTGAAAATGTCTACTCTAACCATTTTTGCAGATACTGACTCCCAGTTCTTCGAAATAATTTCAAAATAAATTAAAAAGCCGTCGCATTGCATGTAATAAAGGAAAAGTGACCCCGTTGTTGCCTCCATATTGCCTGTCACGTGACGCTGTGGCGTCATGATTTCAGATCCCGATTGGAGACATCAAAGGGTGTTTTTAATGAACCAGAATTTATTATAATGGAAATATCTTGTCGTGCTATGTCACCGCTGCTATTGTCCTACTAACGACATAATTTTGAATCCTCCCTTTTGAGATTCATACATGCATATGAAAATATTGTACTTATGGGTGATTTCAACTTTGACTTAAATAGTCGCGAGCGAGGATCTTTATATGTATGGGCATTATTTGACTCGCTTGATCTATTTATAGTGCCGTATTCTGCAACGCACCATACTCCGATCTCTGATTCGTGGTTGGATCTATGTGTAGTAGATGATGAGAGGCAAGTATTCTCAATCCATCAATCAATGGTGCGATTTGTAGCTGGACATGAACTCATTGCAATTTAATATGCTTTGAAATTTATTATTTCTTCTCAAGTTAGAAAAACATATCGCGATATTCGTAATATGGATGAGGGTGCCTTTCTTACCAAATTGCAGTCTGTGGAGTGGAGTGAATTTAAAGGTTATCCCTCTGTAAATGAGAAGCAAATCTTCATAAGTAATGCCCTAGATGCGCCTATGGATGAATTTGCACCTTTACGCTCTTTTATCTCACCACGAAAAAGTATTTGCTCCTGGATGACGGACGAAATCAGGAATGTGATAAAGGAACGAAACTGCGTGTATAAGACTTGGAGAAGAGTAGGATATCTAGAAGTACATGCTGATTGTAAGACTTTGAGAAATGGCGTCACTCGGAAGCTTAATGGAGTAAGGGACTTTTATAATGCAATAAGATTCGATAGTGTAAATGATTCTAGAAATCTGTGGAAGGAATTAAGGGCTTTGGGATATGTCAGACCTATGTGTGAAGAGTTTCCACTTATATGTTCAGTAAATGAAATTAATGCCTACTTTCTCTCACTGACCTCCTGAATTTTCCTTTTAGTTCTCGATTCTATTTTCAAGACATACCTCCCCTTTCACTTATTGAGAGCCTGGATAACATAAAAACAGAGGCTATAGGGGTTGATGGTCAGTCTATAAGCTTTATTGCAAAGGCTTTACCAGTTTTCTTTCCACACATGCTCAGTTTATTTAACTCATCGTTACAAGCCTCCGTTTTGCCTGAAGGGTGGAAGAAGGTTCTCATAAAGCCTATTAACAAGATTAAGGCTCATTCAATCTAGTAAGAGCTTGAGTGCTTGTCAGTCAGGTTATAGACATGGTTTCAGCACGCAGACGCTATTGCTCAGGGTCACTGATGACATTCGAAGAGGCATTGATAACCGAATGGTGACAATTATGGTCCTGTTTGATTTTATTAAAGCATTAAGCGGAGAAAGATCGGAGTGGGCAGAAATTGGCACTGGCGTTCCACAAGGGTCTGTGTTTGGGCCTTTGCTATTTATGCTCTTCACGAATGATATTGGATCTGTTATCAAGTACTCAGTTCATATGATTTTTGTGGATGATCTTCAAATATACGTCCAGTGTAGTCCACATAAAATCAATGAGACTATTAATCTAATTAATCGAGATGTAAGGGCGATATAAGAATGGTCAGAAACTAACAAGCTTAAAAGTAATGCAAGCAAGACCAAAGCGCTAATATTTGGAAGTTCTAAATATATAAATAGTCTTGACATGGCCTCTCTTCTACCGGTTAAGCTTCTGGATACCGTCATTCCTTTCGTCGACAATGCTAAAAACTTGGGATTGATCCTTATTCCCACATGCTACCTTGAAACAGCTGCAATAGACCTTCTTATCCTAGACGTCGCCAGTATGCACGTGCCGGAATTTTACGTCATTTCCGGATTTTTCGAGCAGTTTTGTGTCGAAATGTATGGCAAATGTTGTCAACAAAAACAATAGCGGAAAACACCATGTAAATAGAAGAGATTTTGAACGTACAAAAAATCTAAAGTATATTTAGAAAAAAACCGGCTAAAAAAGTGTGAAAAGTGCGGTGACCAGGCCCATTGTTTACATCTGTCATCCTCGAAAAAATGTTTTAAAATCAAGCAAAAATCACGGAAGATGATGTTCCAGGAGCAAAATTAGTGCACAAATCAGTCGAAGAGTACAGTATTGAGCAGCTTAAACGATGGTTGAAATGAAGGAAACGACCTTTGAAAGGAAAAAAGCGTGATTTAGTGGAAAGGTTAATTGAGGTTACGTTTGACAGGTATTAATATTTTCTTTCATTCATGAATATCTTTGCTGATATTTATTTACATATTAAATCGAGCGTGGAGAAAAAATCGATCAATATGTTGATGATGGTGTTGGGTTGAGTAAGAAAGGCAAAAATACCAATGATAATGATGCTTCCATGGTCTCGCACAAAGTATGGACTTTCCTCACAAACTGGAAAACCTTTGCTTCTCAGAAAATACCCAAAGATTTTGCGAAAAATCAGGAAAAGGCGCGGCCAAACGGTGTTGTTTTGGTTTGTGTATAAGTGATACTCGTTTAAAATCGTACCACAGTGGACAATATTATTTTATTTCGTTCTCGAAACCTTTTGACCAAATTAGGAAAGGTCACATTAGTGATGACAGATTGAAAGAACATCGACAAACTTGTGTTGAATGTGCCAAAAGTTATTTGTGGTTGCGATTACGTGGGCGCCTCGATGAGAAATTCAACCACATCAAGAAAATTAATAAAGATACGTAAATTTGTTCACTTCACTTTGTTGGTGAAGCCGGTCTCAGTGGCAACTTTCCAGATCCTTTACAATTTAAACCTGGGGAAAATCTGAAAAGGTTCGTAGTTTCATGATTGAAATGTGCATATAAGGTTATGTTTTCAACTTGTGAAGTACTTACATAAATTTATATTATTTGTATGCTTAGATCGTTGTATTATTTTCCTGTAAAGATACGAAAATATTGAAACCTTTTTTAATTTACGGAACTTTGTGCAATCTTTTAATTTATAGAAAGCAGAGAAGGTCTTTCTTTAAGACATCATTTTTCAATTCACTCACATCCGTACGAAAATATAGAAATATTTATTTATATTCATTATTTTACAGGAAGAGGAAAAAACACTGAACCATTTAAAATTAGAAGACGAAAGAAAAAATAACTCTGGGTATGAAATAATGCATAATGCATTACTTAAGGCCGCAGGCCTTAAAATAGTTATTTGTGATACAAGTGCGCAAATAAGGTGATTGTGTGCGAGTGTGAATTTGGCAGCATAAGCCGGAGGCTCGAAGCATGAGTCGGTGGTTAGCGTACGAGCGAAGCGAGTATGAAAACGTAGACGAGTGCTTCGAGCCGCTGGCAAATGATTCAATCACACGAGTTAGCAATCACCTATGCGCACGTGTTTTGAACGCTATTTTTTGCAACGCACGTCCGAAAAAGTTGTGTTAGGAAGAGTTAACAAAAAATACTTATCTTGAAAGAAAAGATTTTAAAATTTCGTAA
>CAKNWT010048604.1:0-13975 GCA_932066315.1 Andricus coriarius | reverse complement strand
AATTATTTTTCTGACTGTATAGTGTAAAGAAAGAATATATTAACCATTTTTTAATATTTTAAACAAATTGAATTTAATCAAAAAATTATTTTTCCCTAAGAATATTTTAAAACTCGTATTTTATGAATTAAACAGAATATTTGATGATTTTGAGGAGTAGTAAATTCTGCTAAAAGCTTTATGTCATTGTTTATACAATTAATTATTGTTTTTTTGTTTAGATTTCCTTCAAATTGAGTATGGATGGCTTAAATATTTTTGGCGTGCTATTAAATAAATGATAAAAGTCATAATAAAATTTAAACTATAAAAGTTTTTCCTTCAAGAAAACGCATCAAAATTTTACTACAATAGTAGAAAATCATTTAAAACAGCTTCCAGATATCAGAAAGAAGACATCTTTGGCCAAAAAATAATGTTTTGTATTCAGCGTTGTAATAATATTGCATACAAAATTTATTTAGATTATATTTCATTGAATATTATGCTTAATTCAAAAAATACGATTTTACAAGTATTTTTGGAAAAATAATTGTTTAAACAAATTATATTTGTTTAAGCAATTAAAAAATGGTTAATATATTCTTTCTATACACTATACAGCCAGAAAAATAATTTTATGTATTTTATTTTATATTATTTTTTTAAAGTTGTCGAAAAAAACTGCTGGAGCAAATAAAAATTATTTAGACAAATAGAAATTTGTCAAACAATAGAAGAAATGTATCAAAATTATGTAAGTATTCAACAAAAAGTAGCATATGATACCAATTTGAGAAAAATATGGACATCTCTGGCTCAATTTTTAGAAATTTGGAAAATAAACAATAATTATTTTTTTTTAATAATTACATAATGTTTTCAAACAGATTTACTACTCCAAACAATTACCAACTATTACATTTCATTAAGAAAATACGATTTTAATATATATATTTTTTGGGAATAAATACTTATTTAAATAAGTTACATTTATTTAAAGAATTAAAAATTGTTTTAAAAGTCATGGGAGATATTCAAATTGTCCATTAGTTATTATTTGTATGAAAAAAGACGACAAAAATTGCCGAAAGTTAACAATAATACGTAAAAATTTAGTTTTTTGATTTTTGGGTCATATTTGGGGCGCTGTGGGGGGGGGGGGGCAAAGGTGGTTTAAAAATAGAAATTTCCCCATGTTAGTTAAATGGGATTTTGAAGTACCTGGTGGCACATTTTATTATTTGAATTTCGAAAAAAAAATACGGATATTTATTCTCCGGAAATGGAAACTTGTGGGGAGGGGGTGAATTGCCCTCCAGAGTGACAAAACATCTTGCAATGCATTTTTGGGCCACCCTAATATATACACTAACACGCTAATATAGAAGGGGATAATTCTATACGTATACAAATTTAATACATGCATTTTCAAGACACTGTGAAAAAAAACTAAAAATCAACAAAAAGGATAAAACTCAAAAAGGGGACCTGTAAATTATATCCGATTTTTAGTTTTTTTTCAATTTGTTGAATAAAGGGGTACAAATTAGGCCAATGAATAGAGTAGGTCGGAATGACACAAAAACGATAGTTTTTTCGAAAACAACCATATATTGGAAGGTTCAGATCAATAAAGATGCAAAAACCGTTTCCTTCAATATCTCTGTTCGACTTCAAATATAGATAGAGCCTTTCTTCGCATGTACGGCAGCATCACTAGCTTTATTAAAACATTGAATTAAATACATCCATTTTTTCTTATTTGAAATTAATTCTGAAACTATCCTCACTGTACTCGTATTAATCATTCTTTCTGAAAGCAATAAAACATGAAGGATCTGAAAGCCCCCGAAGTCACTCTGAAGTCAACCGATAACCATTCGTTGCTCCAGGAAGGAGGTCGAGACAGGTGCTTTCTTCAACATCCCCTCATCCCAACCCTGTTACAGCATTCCCATGAAATATAACTGCAATACACACTCTCGCCATTAGTTTACAGTCCCCATGGGCATACGAAGGGTTGTTCGAAATGGGATGTCTATGGGGCCCCATATAATAGGTGGTTACGCAATACGCTACCTTACGCAAGGGACGTTACTGCAAAAGTTATAATTGCTATATGTCGCTTTTTTACGACCTGACTCCCTTTTTTTATTACTTCAGGTCTCGACATGAGCGCGGAAACGTGCACCTCGCGCGTGGTCTTTTTGGGGAAATAAGTTCCAAACCCCCTTTCTCATCCTCTAAAGGTCTCCGAACTATCGCGTCTTCATGAATTTTTCACTCGCCCGAGCCCGTGGGTGTCGCTCGTGGCTACGAGGCGCGACCTTAGTCAGCATTTGCTTCGACACATTTTTTTTTCTTTTTTCCACCGGATCCTCCATACTTCCGGGTCACATTCTTCCGTGAAAAATCCATTCACAGCTTTTGTACGCTCGCTTGAAAAAGTGCTCTTCGTACGAAAGTGTCGCAAATGTACTATGCGAGTAATTAGGAATTCCACTCACTCGCAACGGACTTTTTAGAGCTTTGTAGACATGACTTTTGTCAGAGTGATAGCGTCATGTATTTCACATATTGCACGTTTTTGGAGAACAAAAAAGTCTTAGTGAAAGATGCGGCTTTGTGTAACTGAAGCTAAATTGCACATATATGAAGGTCATTGAAAATTATGCACAAAAATATTCATACGTGTGCAGCAGTAATCGAATTTTCAAACTATTTTATATTGATTAAAATCATTTTATCTTTCTCTCTCCTAACCCGCCCCATATTTATCCTTTCCATCTGTACCCTAGCGGACCGAATGAACGGAATGGATACGCTACAGCGTATCCTTATAGTATCCACATCGTATCATCTCCGTATCATGCAAGAAAAACTCATTAAAAATGAAGATGAACATTTAACTTGTTAAATATTCGGATTCTGCGTGAAATTTTGCGTTAGAAGGTCACGGAGTAATTGCAATAGTTTTTCTTGCAACGATCAACATTTTAACAAAAAATATGCCCGCTGTGCGGGCACATTCTCATTGCGCGCTGCGCGCGCGGCTCGCAAGTTTGAGTGAGCCTGGGGCGCGCGGCTGTTGGTTCTCGCGCTTCGCGCTCGAGAATGTGTTCACCTCGCGCTTCGTGCTCGATAATGTATTTACCTCGCGCTACGCACTCGGTCTTTGTATTTTCCACACATATGTGCACAGATTTAATGATTGTGAATTCTCTTCTGTTAAAGCTCCTTCGGCCTTAACGAACACATTCTTATCACGCATCTCGTGCTTCGCACTCGATTTTTTCAAAAATGTGAACTTTTCTACATTATGTTCAACACTATTATATCTAATGTATATTTACTTCTGTACCTCGATCTGGTAATGCTTATTCAGATATTGCAAAATAATGTACAATTTTTATTTTTTATGATGACATTAATATTTTCTCCTTACTTTGCACTAATTTTTATTCTCAGCTGCCCTGAAAATGCGCCCATTTTGAGCGCGCAAATCAAAAACTGTGATTCGAACCCCTCATAAACTAAAATCATAAAGTGAAATTAAACATGTTTTTTTTTCAATTTGACTTTAAAGAGGGTTCTCAAAGCACCTACGGGCCTTGACGATTACACTCTCATTGCGATACTCGCGCTTCGTGCTCAACAACTAGGTTATACAGATGATTTCTTTTGAAAAAATTTTGAGCTGTTTTTTGGATAAGCAACTTCAGTCTATTCATTTTTTTCTCATAACTTGTGTCATTTGTCCAAAATTTTTTATTTTTTTTTTATTTTCAATGTTGTTTTCACGAATAAAACAAAAACTACGAGTCCTATCAAAAAGTAATTCAAAACATATTTGCAGATCTTTTTTAGGTGCACGACTTTTATCTCTTTAGCTTTTTTTGTGTCTTGCATAGTTTGACAGCAAAATGAAGTTTCTGATTTTTTATTATTTTTTGTGCAATGAAAATTTGAATTTTTGATTTTTCGAAAAAATTCAAAAAGTTCTTATGATAATCTTATACGGCTCTCAAAAAGAAACGTTTTTCCCCTCTTGACTTTTTTTCATATCGTGCGTTGTTCGGCCTAAAATGTTAATTTTCGTTTGTTTTTTTGGATTTTCAAAATGCTATAACTCTGATAATTTTGATTTGATCAAAAAATGTCATTAGGATAAATGGTTTGTCTTTTTGGGTACTACTAATAACCGTACATAGAATTATCAAATCTTGAAAAAAAGTGGTCTCAAAAATTTTCAAAATATGCTCACTTTTTGAATTTTTATCCAAACTATCTAGTTAACGAACTTGAACTTAATTTTGGGACCCTTAAAAAGTTTATCAAAGGCTGACTCGATTCGACAAATCCTTCAAAAGTTAGCGTGGCTACGACATTCAGGTAACCATACATACAGACATACAGACAGACAGACACCGACAAAATGTTATGATTTTCGGAATCTGTGAGTGCCGAAACGTAAAGATCCGTTAAAACCCAGAAATCGCAAATTTAGACGATTACATTACACTCTCATGAATGAGAATGTAAATATAATACTTATCGACAACGTGGACTGAAGGTGACTTCAAGCGTCCATAATCAAGTTTGTCATGGTTTGGAGTAGTAAATTTGTTTAAAAACATTATGTAATTATTTAAACAATTACACTGAAAGAAATAATTCGACGATACACGCATAATTCTGGTTATTCCAACCATAATGTATTGCTCGCTCAGCTACAGCCATACAGTTTGCGTATTTTACCCATACCACAATTGCTAAAACAATATTACTGCTTGTGTCATATGTTTTAATAGATATTTCCAAATATAAGAGGGCTGTAGTAGAACGAATTTGTACGACTGCGTCAGACAGAATTTGGTTGGGGTAAATCAACGATACGCAGGACTGTCTCAGCTGCTTCTCTCGTTGAGGAGATCTAACCATACCGTACGGATAGTCTAATGTTATGTATGTCTGATATACAATGCTAATGAGAGTGCATCCTCCATACTGCATTGCAGTTAAAATTGATTTCAAAATTCGATTTTTGGGTACTTTTATTATTATTAATAATATAAAACTATAATTTCGTTGAAAAGTATTTTTCATAGATATAATATTAATTTACAAATAATAATATAATATATTGATTAAAATAAATTCACTTTTGGATTATAAATTAAATTTATTTCGATTTATTAATTATGATATCATATATCCGTAAAAAATAGTTTCCAATGAAATTATAGTCTCATAATATTAATAATAACCTAAACATCCTGACGTATTGCATACACAAAATACAAATATTATTCTTAAGATACAAAAATGAAAGGCAAATAAATGTTAAATACAAAATTTATTTAGCAATTGCTCACAGAATAACACAAGCATGGAGCTGGAAACTAGTTTTTTTTTAGTTTTCAAAAATACCCATTACATTTACAGTGACATTTATTTACTAAATAAGATTAGTATAACTACAATAATTAGATTAGTTTTTATGCTGGAAAATTGTACTAAAATTTAAATATTTTTTACTTATAATGCATCTGAAAGTGATAAATCCTTTAAATTTTGGAGCTTTAAAGTTGAACAGAAATCACAAATTAAATGAATATTTAAACTAAACATTTAACTATTAAAATTCAAATTAATTAAATTTAAATATTATTATTACACATTTTTAAAACCACCTATTTATATGAATTGTGTAAAACGAAAAAATATTCCTCCGTTAGCCCTGGCTTTTCAGCGAAAAAGCTTGGCTGAGATTTTGTCGACAAAATCCAAGTGATACATTAGCGTAATTAGCTAGAGTGTGCGGTTTAGATTTAGGTAGTTTAGGTAGTTTTCGAATCCCCCGCGGGGGCGATTTTTCATAGCGTTGTGCGTGCGATTATGTTTGTAAGTGACCGTGTCTGCAATTGCGTAATTTCAAAAATAAATCAAGTGCAATTATTATACATATAAAACAGTTTTTTTTTGTTGCAAATTTATGTTTCATGCTGCTGTACATGCACATAGAAACCTCATAGACATCTTTTAACCTCCCAGTAAGCGAGGACAAAAAACCCTTCATGTCCTCTTAGGTTCTATATAAAAACCTCATATAAACCTTATAAGATCCTTGTAAACCCCCAGTACGCCCCAAACCAGATCCATTTAGAAACATTTCAGATATACATTACACTCACATAGAAACCTCATAGAAACCTTTTAAACTCCCAGTAAGCCAGGACAAAAAACCCTTTGTTTACTTTTACGTCCCTATAGGATCCACTTACAAACATCATAAGATCTCCAGTACATGTTCTTTCAAACATGGAACAAAACACTCTTTGAAAAATCATAGGAATCCTTAAATTCCTAAATCTATAGGTATTCTGAGAGGATTCTAAGAGGGATTTTTAGCAGGGTAATTTTTTGAAGAAATCCATTCTCTACGTCATCGTAAAAAGAAATCGTTTATCAGTAAAAGTAGTTCCGTTTTGCATTTAACGGATAAGTCTTTGAACAGTGAAACGATTCTATTAATGAACAAAAGAAATCGTCCTAATTTCAAAAGACGCATTCTGAAAGGAACGTAATTTTACTGCTAATAGACTTTTTCTTAGAGTGTAGAATTTATTGTTTAATAATCTAGGTTCACTACCCGGTAAGAAGGCTGGAATAGAATAGGATTGAAAATTTCAATTCATGTTAATGTATCGAAACCTTTGTCACGTTTCTTTGCGAAATTTGCAAGCAATTTTTCCAAACCTCCCTTCGTTCTCTTAAACCAGAAACAGTAATTAGAAAGAAGCAACTGCTATACGTTTCAATACAGTTTGAAAAATATAATTTTCTACCTATCTAATACCAAAAGCAGTAAAAGGACAAGGTAAAATTAAAAAATTAATTAATTAATTAAAAGAAATTAATTAAATAATTATTTAATTAATTATTCAAGTTAACTAATGTTTTCAGAATACATAATTCTTTTTGGTATCTCGTTATCACAAATCCTATTTCATTCAATTCAGTTATACCATTTGGAATTGAGGATAATACGTTTCATATAAAATCAATTCAGATTTCTTGAATTGAAGTCACGCCATCTCTCCGCAATGCAAACTTGAATTCACTGTAATAGACCCTTCCTAACATGAATTCAAAAACCGGTAATTCCGAAAATTCAATATACACATTTCGCTAATGAATTAAACTGAATTGAACACACTTCATATCTAACCTTCTTTTTGGAATAGGAAAGAGTCATTAACACTATGTGAATAGAAGGGAATTACATTTCTGAGCCACTTATTACTTTCTTGAACATAGAAGCCTGAAGGGAAAATCAGGTATTAAAAATAGTAGGATTATCTCTACTTTCACGCTGAAATCTTACATTTTTAATTCTATATTCTATTCAAGCCTTTTTACCGGGTTCTTATATGTATAACAAAACGAAAAATTGTTTGACTGAAAAGCTTCAAGATTTTGGCTGAAAAAAACCTTCAGATTCGGCCGTTTCGCTCCCGGCAATGCTCGGAGCGTTAGCTATGAAATTCATCGCCAGTCGCGAGCGACGGTAAAGTGGAGGTAGCGCTCGAGCGAGAAACCGGGCAAGCGGCAATGCTCGGAGTTTGGACTGTATTGCAAAATAAAGTACAGATTTTATTTGTCATTATTAATTTACTATTTGTTCCTTATTTTGCACTAAATGTTATTCTCAGCTACCCTGAAAAATGTATAACTTCAATAAATTTATATGATTATAATTCATAATATGCATTGGTATTGAAACAGACGTATTTTCATTGTCTTGTTTTTATAATTTAAAAAAGTGCGCATCCTATACAAAAAAAAAAGTTTTTTATTTAAAAAACGTACTTTTTTAAACTGCCATTTTTTACGATTAAAACAAAAACTGCGCGTCCTATCAAAAAATTATTCTTGACCAATTTGTAGCTCTTTTTGGGTAAGCAACTTTTGTCTATCAATTTTTTCATAGCTTATTTCGTTGGTCCAAACAGTAAATTCTTTCATTTTCAATTTTATTTTTTACGATTAAAACAAAAACTACGCAGCCTATAAAAAAATTACTAATAACAAATTCGTAGCTCTTTTCTGGGTGTACAACTTTTTTCTAGTTATTTTTTCATAGATTCTGACGTTTACCCGAAAATTCAATTTTTTTTTTATGAATCAAACAAAAACTACGCGTCCTATCGAATAAAATAAAACTCAATAAAAAATGTGTAGATCTTTTCAGGGTGCATAATTTTGTCTATTAATATTTTTTCATATCTTGCATAGTTAGTCAAATAATTATGATTTATGGAAAAAATTCAAAAGCACTGTAATAAATAAAACAGCTGAGAACTAAATAGGTAAGTAACAAATTTTCCAACCCTTCTTATTAGGTAAGAATATTAAAAGATATGAATGATCATAACTTCAGACTTCTTGCAATTTTTGTTCTTCAACCCACTGCCAAGGTTTATGTAGCCCCCGTCTTATTTTTCATAAAACTATTATGAATGTGGAATATGAGGAGCATTTATGCAAATTTCGTTCTACTCTTCAGAATTTGCATACACGCTCTAGTAATGCTAAGCTAAATCAATGTTTCTCGTGACTAATTGCAAGTTACCTCGGCATAAATCATTTATAAATATCAACTAGTGATTAGTCACGAAGTTTACAAAGATAGAAAATACAAAACCACATGAAAAAACTTTCCGAAGGACTGGAAATAAAGAATGCGGGAACGACATATTTTGAACAATAAAGTGTTTCGCCCAAGAGACTTAGAAAGTTTACTGGGTCTCGTGTAACCCTTGTTCTTGCGAGATTTCTCATATACTCTTTCAGAAAACTCTTATAACTTCTCACGTTTGAAAGTTGTGTTCTCGAGCCTCCCTAAGCCACATTTTTCTGACTACGACCCTCGGTTCGTTGTCGTAATGTCGATTTAGTGGTTCGCGGAAATTTCAATAACCGGGTAAATTAAGAACATTGAGGAAGCATGAACTTTAAACTTTTTACAGTTCTTATCTAATGTTGATTTTAATTTTTTTATTTGTTTAATTCTACAAAATATTTTTGCAGCCTTCTTAACCAAGCTTTCCAGTAAATGAACAAATCCTCTTGAACTAATTCATGGACAGAAGCTTCTTCTCCACTTGTGTAGGCAACAACGACGAGACCTTTCTTGATCTACGATTAAAAGGAAGAAAACAGGTTAAATGTTTCTTTCAAATTTCGCAATATTTGGAATCTTTTTCTAATACATTTTAAACTCACCTCAAAAGGATATTTTAAATCCGCATTCAAAGCTCCAACGTAAGATGCCACTTGAATGGGTGCATCATATACCGAACTAATTGTATCTTTCCGTTTATCAGATTTCTTCCAGTCGATTAGGCACAACTCGTCTCTATAAATAGGATTTCACTGTAAGCGAATTAATGTAAACAACCAGCTTGTTCTGCTAGTATGGTATATAGATTATAGATATTAAATGGAAGATTCTATAAATGGGGCTACAAGAGCGACCTAGAAATGATTTCTGAACTACTGAAGAAGAATCGTGAAAACATTTTGGTAAGGGCTGGTTTTCTACCCTACCTGTAAGTTGCCACGCAGTCAGTGATTCCTCTGTAGTTGAGTTTTGGATGTACAACATGAGTTTCAAGAGCGGTAACACCTTGAATGTCCTTCAAAACATTTTCCACACTTTTGAAGGCAGGTTTAACTCTCTCCGGAATTTCATACTCTTTTTGCAGAAGACTGCTTTCAATTGAACTGTGCAAATCGTGTCCGTCTTTAAATAATTCTGGAACGTAAAATAAAAATTTTGTGATTAATGATTGGTTGGAAATACTTCTGTATATTTGAATTTATTTTTTTGTTATTGGGGGCGTGCAAAAATCTCGAAAATTCGATTCGAGTTTCGAGCTACCCAAAAGTTCAAAATTTTCATGTTTTCATTATGTTAACAAAAATTGCATGCGATTCGGTACTACGGGGTTTTTTGGGTTGTTGATAAAAAAAAGTTGAGATCAAAATTTATATCCAAGATTGCGACCAAATTTTTGAAAAATTCAATAAATGACCGGGTTTTTATGAAAATTGATACCAGGGGTTTTTCGTTTTTCCTCACACCAATGTGAGGTAACAAGATCCCTAATTTTTAGCATACCGACAAAGTGAGCTGAAATTTGGACAGTTGTTCATTAAAATATGATTTAAGATTTAATTTATATGGAATCAGAAACACCATTGTGGAGTGGAATTATATTAAATTAGTGTGATATCTAAAAATACAATTTTTCTTATGGAAATTACGATATCTGACACTCCGAATCTTATATTGGATTTACAATCAGTAAAAGAGCAAATATGTATTTGTCATCATGATGCAATTGTTGATAAGCTGATTTAAAAAACATAATTATCGTTTTATTACTTCGATTAATTTCTATCACACAAACAGCTGACGTCATGTTTTTATGCCAGTTGAGGAAAAGCAATTGAAAACAAATATGGATAAGAAAGTGATTAAGTGTTTTCGATAGCTTTTTTAATGATAAATTCGAACTTCAAAACTGCCTACCATGTCGGGCTGTTGCAAAAGGTTAGTCTATATTCCAACAATTTTTGGAATATGTCTAAATAAAATATAACTATTAAAGAATGCAGGATGGAATTTCATAAAACAGAATTTTGAGGTAATCGCATTCAGATGTAAAGAGGGAAAAACTTAATAGTCTGTCAGACAAAGATCATTTTCCATAAGAATTATGCACTTCATGACACAAGCCTTTTTTTCGTACATAGACCCTCGAAGTAAGCGATCGGTATACACTTAAAAAATTATAATTAATTTAAAGATATGCTGACTGACTGAATCAATGTTAAGGAAGTCAAATATGAAGAATTGTAGCACCGCAAAATGGCACAATGGTCATTTTTTCGAAAATTCCATGTTAAATAACAAATTGTGATCTAAACGTGTGAAATGAAATGACGTGTGAAAATGACGGCTAAGGCGTATCGAAATAAAGGTTTGGTTCTTTAATGATATCCTGGATTGGAAAAAAATTGGCTTAAAAGTAACGAGCAAAATGGAATTTTTCATGATTTTGACCTTTAACTGCGTTTTGTGAGCTGAAATTTTTTTTCTTTGTTCAAATTTTCAGGAAGTCATTTTGGCACCAGAAAAAAAACTGTTTTCTTTTTAAGACCCTCATGACGGTACCTATCAATTTTTTTCCGTCACAATTCAACATTATTATAAGACATACGTTATAGAAAAGTCTTCTGTATTGAAGAGGCATAACGATGGATTTATATATTACAATTTTACAAAGATGAGCAAAATTTACAAAAATTCTTCATTATTATCGCCATAAGTCATCCAAAATTTTAAGCTCTGTAATTCTAACATCAGATTTTAAATCAGAAAGCTTAAAACCCCAAAGTATTAATCTGGATAAATAATCGTCAAAATGTTGCATTTTTGCTTCATATATATTGGATCTACCATTTTTAATTTTGTAACTTTGACACTAGATTTGGAATTAGTGACCTCAAAAACCCGTTCAGTGCTGCCAGATGGGAATTCCGCAGGGCGCAAACTCGAAATCCTGAGCTCTAATTGGCCCTGCTATTCAAACTGCTTTTCAAATTTGATATGAAAAAGAAATTGTTATTCAAGAGTTTTTTTATGATTTCTTCTTCCTAAAGTCACTTTTAAAAATATTTAATCCAATTGTTATAACACAATTAGTAAACAAAAGTTTTTTTTTAGTATAAAAAAGGTTTAAGTGTTTCAGATGTGTATTTTTGGATATAATATGTGTATATAGATATTTGCGTATGACTTTTGAAAGGTAAAAAGTCTTTGTTAATTCTTTAAAAAAATGGTATAAAGAAAATTCATAATGTGATTTTTAACTAGATTGGTGTCTTTTTTTAATCAACAATAAATATCTTGCTGATAAAGAGTTTTTTTGTGATTCTTTTATGTTAGTCAATAACTGTTCATTTTTCTAACAAAATTAATAAACAAATGCATAAGTCATTTTTCACTACGCGGAATTTGTTTTTTGCGGAATCAACTGCAGGTATGTTTAAAATGTTCCTTGCTATGATACGTGGTTATTAGAAAATATTTGGTAATTTTTTTAACAAACCTAAGAAACAAATTCATTGTTTCGCTATTTTTCAACAGATGATTTCTTTTTTCTAAAAAAATCAATTACTAATATCTTGCAAGTAGCAATCTATTTCGATATTTTACTGATAGACAACAATTTGTAATTGTTGTTAAAAAATGTAATAAACAATATTTATAATAGGTTTAGTTTTTTAAGCATAATCAATTGAAAGCGCACTTATAAATTGTGGTGAAATCGACTAAAATTGATAAACAATGTCCTTCTGTTATGATACTTTATTTCTTTATCATCTCGCGAGAACTGTTTATTCTAACTATTTTTGATAAAAATAGCTCGATGTGGGAATTCTTACACTTTTATTGTAAGAAGCGATGTAGAAAGTATATAATTACCGGTCATCTGTAGATCTGTAATGAAAATATTTTTTAAACATATAAAATAAATATCACATAATAAAGTTCTATACCTTTTTGGTACGCATCGAATCCTTCTCTCCCCAATTTCTGGATCATTCTTTCTTTCCAAATAGCCAAAGCCTTCTTCGAAGCTTCTGACATAGTAGCAGATAAAATTCGTGTTACACTTGGCAAGATTAAATTCGATCGATCTTCACTTGGTGAAAAAGAAAGGATTTCATTGATATCTCGCGTAGTTTTATGTGTAACTCTCGCTGATTTTGTACTATCGAAGATGGAAAACGATAGCATATTTTTCACAATTATCTCAGATGGAATCACTTTTTGCGAAACTATACGTCCAGCATTTTCATTCTTTATCTCGCTTGGCCCAGAGGATGAATTCTCTTGTCTTGATTCATATTTCAGTTCCTCTTTCGTAAGAGCTGGAACTTCAAGTTGACTTTCTCCCGTGCAACTATTAGAAAAACTCTTTAAATTAACATCTTCTATTCCAACCAAATCGAAAAACTGAGGAACCGCTTTTGGCGTTTCCTTTGATTTATATTCTTTAATGTCATTTCCTATTCGCTCCTTCTCCATTACCTGTGGGTTATTTTTTGGAGGAGTCACTACTCTGATAACATTCTTTTTAGAGTTTTTGAAGAGAAAGTATTCCTGCCAATTTGTAGAACCCTCTTTTGGAGCTGATACAATTTTGCCTTTCTTTTCGAGTTTCATCCTTTTTTTCTTCTGTGGCAGAGACTCTATCAATTTGCCACATAAGACTTTATTATCTCTTTGAAAGGTTTTTGAAACGTTTCCACGATGAGATATGTGAAAAACAGGTTGATGTTGAAAAAGTTTACGCGCCACCTTTGGGATCTCGTTCATTCTGATATACGACATAACCTCTCTTTATCTTTCAATATAAGTAAACATATAATATTTTTCAATCACTTTCACAGCCTTCTTTATCACGATAACGTTTTGTCGAGGCGATTAGTACAGTGAACTTATTATTTACTGTCTTTAAATAGTTTTAAATGCGTTCCTTGTATTTTGAAAGCACTGCATAATTTTTCAGAAAATGAATGATTTGGTAGAATTTAATCCGATTTCCATTAGGATTTCAATTCAACTGCAAATTGTATCGAAGGAAAAAGAACTGCTCAGAATTAATTGCCACTTTAAAGGTACGGGAGGTGGAATATTGTAACACTCCGTTTCAGTTTTCACAATATTTACAATTTACTTCACTCCCTCACACACTCACGATACGGGCCACGGGCTGTTACACTGCACACAAGCAACTGCAAGCAACTCAACTCAGTTGGCAAAGTCAATAGGCTAAATCCCAAACCAGACCAGAGGTATAATGGTAGTGCTCTCTGGTAGTGAAAAGGCAAATCTTGAAGCCTTACCGATCTA
>CAKNWT010048568.1:0-10360 GCA_932066315.1 Andricus coriarius | reverse complement strand
TGTGAGACAGTGTTTTTGTTGTTTTTTTGTTGTTTTTTGTTGTTTTTCTTTGTTTTTGAGCATTTATTTAAAATAAATAAGTATAATTACAGATATAAAAAAAAATTTATAATTAAATAGCATAAATTTTGTTTTTTTTTGCTTTTTTTTTAAATGAAAATAACTTTCATGTCGTTTCGAAACATTCAATAAATATTTTGTATCGATATTTTTCATTTTTGACTGAATTCCGATGGTGTCTCACATTTCCCCAACTTTTTTGACAATCCCAAAACCGCATATTTTTTTCAACATGAATTTTTTTTCCGGTAGATAGCAATTTCGAAGAACCGCTTTAGCGAGAAGTTAGGTTGGGGGCCCCCCCCCCCCGTAACAAATTTAGTTTAAAAACTTGCAAATATTTTGATTTTTGTTGAAGTTATGGAGCTTAATAAAAGTGTGTCTCACAATTCCCCAATTTCCCCTAATTTATTTATTCATCATTCATCTGAAGAGTTTATAGTTTATACTTATACAATATAGTTCCATATTGTTTGTAGTATTTATTGATAAGTAAATACTGGATTGTATAAAAAATCAGCTGATATTTTACTGTAGTCTAGCTGTCTAGCATTATAACATTACGATTGGTCTTTCTTTTTAATTTAATTTATTCTTATTTATTCCATATTGTTTGTAGTATTTATTGATAAGTATACACTGCATTGTACAACATAAAACTACACCTCATATTTTGCTACAGTCTTGCATTATAATATTATGATTTATCTTTCCTGTTAATTATATTTGATTGTTTAAAGTATCAGCTAACATTTTATACCAAACTTTGATTGACGTTGTTTTTTAAAATGATATTTCATTTCTTTGTTATAATCTTTTATAACATGCCTCGGATTCTTTAGCGTTAAAATGATTAATCTCTCTGGGATTCTTTCTTCTTCCTTGTATACTCCTTCAATAGAAAGAATTCTTCCACTTCGACTCATTCGATTTCCAAATCATGCGATCGAATGGATGTACTTCAGAGAATGAATCGACAGATCAGCTCTGACGTCACAAAGAACATTGATGCGTAGATGCAGTTTTTCAGAGGACCATGATAGGCCCTTGTCAAGACAGATGGTTTCTAACTCTCTCCACTAAAAAGATGTGGGTCAGCGTTCCGTAATACTTTCTCCTTTCCTTGGGTTTTTTGGTCTGACGGTCCCCGGACCATTGTAAGTGTGCCGGAATTACGGATGCTTGTTTGGAGATTCAGTCCCAAGATTCAGTCGACATTGAGGTATTGAATTTGTCCTTATTTTTTCCCTCTCATTCTTTATATTTTATAATAGTAGTATTTAAATTTCTCTTACATAAACGAAGTGTATAGATAGCCCTCATATTTCTTCTAAAAACTGAGCATTGAATTATTACTACAAGAAATAACCGTTTCAATTTTCTAATATTAATTTTTTTTTGTATGAAAACTGTTTTGGAAATTCGTTTTACAAGAAACTTCGTGTTGTCACGAATTCCAAAAAAAAGCAATCACGTGTCAAAGTTTGCAGTTAATTGAAATTCGTCAGAAATGAGAACCTCCGTTTAACTGGATTGGTAATCGATTCGCGTAACAGGAACCGGGATGCGTGAATCGGACTTTACGAGGGATTACTGCGATTATCCGAATAATTACCCCGATCGGTTTCAAATCCGCGTCAGCAAATAACGTCGAAGCTGAACCGGAAAATTCGAAAATCTACCTGTGCTTAGCTCACAAGTACATCCCCCTCGTTTCCAATATTCAGATTTGTTCGGGATTTTCTGCAAATATAAAGAGCCGAAAACATAATCTTTATTTAAACACACAGGAATTACTATCTTGCCAGGAAATATCTAGAAATATCTAATTTAAATATTTACCATTCTCTATTTTGTTCTGGTTTCTAGTTCTTAATCATTTTAAGATTTAAGACTAGCACGTGCCTCGTTTTTTTCTACTTGTGGTTATCCTGATAAAACAATTAGCCTATCACCCTAATAACACGATAATTACCTTGAAAAAACCGTATCGCGCTTTTAACTAAACACAAAGAAATTATTAACTTACACTCTTACAGAGCAATACATTACGTCGTAGATATCATAATCTCTGCAATTAGCTGTTCACGCTCAACCTTATCGCTAGGAGGGCAACCTCGCAAAGAACTCACAGTACTGGAGCAAAAAGAATAAAAAAAAGGGAGAAAACAGGTAAAAAAAAATAAGGGAAGAATGGAAGATTTATGAGTTCTTAAGGGTCGAGCGAGACTGCATTTTGCCAGACTCGAAACATGACGTGCTTGCTTCCTACCCTATTTCCTGAGAGGGTGATTTATCGAGTTGATACATCCGAGTTTCAGACCTCGAGGAACAGACAAGGGAATAAAAATGGAAAGGAAAAAGACAGAGGTGTGAAGGCATCATCTAATAAAGAGGGAAAGACAGAATTCGAGTTAAAAACAGAAAAAGAATATTCATAGACTCACCGAGTGCCTTGCAGAGTTCACCCTCGAGGGAGTCCCCGGCGAGCTGTATGATAGCCATGAAGAGATCACCGACCATCAGGCAAGCGACGTGATGAGTCTGGCATCGCCAATGGAGAACGTGGTGAGAAGCTGGTAACAGCCATCCTGCCGCCAATGTTGCTGCCAAGAAGATTGCACTGACGATGAAGCCGAGGGGATACAAGGTGAACCTGATGTCATTCTTCGAGATCGCCGTTCTGGAAAAGCAAAATGTGACGATGAGAGGGATTGCATGACTTATATTTCATGGCAATGGCTGGACTCCTGTTTCAGCAACAAGAACAAATAAAAATGGAATAATAGGGCTTGACAACAAGAACGTGATTCTGATATAACAAGTTTTGGCGTAAAAGGGACTAGCTTTTTCTGCGGGGCAAAAATAAATGGCACATAAAAAATTCTCCCTGTCTGTTCTAAGTATAGGGAACCGAATCCGTCGCAAATCAGTAAGTGGAAAAAACAGAAATAATGAAATCAAATGTCTTGCGAGGGGTACTTTAGTCATGATATTAAAATTACATGAAAACAGTGAGGTTGAATCGATATTACCTTTTCATCCCTTTTTATACTAACTGAAAGAAAGCATGGATTTTATCTGCTAGCACGATGTAAAAAAATGAAAATGTGCAAATCTATCAACCTTGTGCGGATTATATTCTTCCCAGGGACTTTTGATTAACAGTATACTGATGATTAATGGATTGTCACTTCAAAAAAATATTAGTACCAGCTATTTAGAAATCTTGAGGGAAAAGTAACATTTTTTGCTATTCAATCTTGAAGTTCCATTCTTTCTAATAGTATCTTGGTTATTCATCATCGTTAGGGAAATGTTCATATCTTCTGTAAAAAGGACAGAAAGTCTGATCACTCAATAACTGTCAACTAACTTAGATCAATTCACAAAACCAAAAAGAACACTAAAGAGCACCACCTTCAATGCAATCTAGGCAAATTAATCTCCCCGATAGCTCATCTCGTCGCAACCCTGCTTCTATCTCTATTTTCTAACACACGTGTCGTCGCTGAATTAATCACACGGAAGGACGTGCGAGGTTAAGAAAAAAAGAAGGCGCGGAAAAGCAAGAACAAATTATTCAGCTATTACGACCCAGTCGATCCTTTCAATATCCAGCTGGGCCCTATCCAGGTTCGTAAGCGCAGGGGGGGGGGCGATTTTCAGTGCCGGATTTAATTAAATTCTAGGCATGCTCTTATCCCATCCTCTTATCGCCAGGATCGATTGGCCGCGAGCCAGAAACTGATACACGATACACCTCTACTTGCACCCGCGTGTGCATAAGCACGCAGTAATTCAATCGATCGTTTATTTTGGATCATACGTTATGAAGCACGGTCGTAAAATGACGATAAACGTACGCGTGGGGCATGCGGGACACCCCTTTCGATCCTCACACAAACCCACACCGGTAACTTTGTGGTTACACATTAGTTGCTTAGTGGGCCGTCATTTCCCTACTTTTTTCTGGCTTCGGATTATGCTCCCATAATGGTCCAGATATTAAGTTATTCGCCGCTGGTTTATAACTTTAATAAGTACTAATCAAGAATTTTAATACATTTTCTATATGGAATTATGTATATATCATTTTGCATGAGTAGAACCGCGAGCGACCATGAAATTGTGGTTTATAATTTTCCCACGAGGGCCTTTAATTTATATTATTAAAGGAAAGTGATTTCGGATGTCTTAATCAGAATATTTTATAATCTTTATGGGATAATATTTCTCTTTCATTTGGATTAGCATACATTAAATTATAAATAGTATCCCCAGCATGGGACTCTTCTCGTGATGAGTCAAATCGCTTTCATATCGAAGTGAAAGCGATTCTCGGATTTTGACGATCAAACCGGAATTCGTGATGTCATAAGCATCAGGACAGGGCACGTGTTTCTAATCTGATTATCAAGTTGTAGTTTTTCTTCTTCAATTCAATACCAAATAATTGAAACAATAGCTTCAATCTATTTTGAAAGGTATTTTGTAGCCTCTTTTCTGGTCGGCTTGACCAGAAGTATTCTAAAGATGCGAAGATTTATCGACTACACGGAACGTTGGTGTGATTCTAGCGGTGTAGGTACTCGACCTAGAAATTCCTTCGCTCTTGAAGTTGCGCGAAAGTAAAAGGAATTTGCATTTTTAGCGACGTGCCGTCGTCGATTGGCTCGCTTACAAGCGGAGTCTTTTATCGGACTCGCACCGACATTCTGTGTGCAATTAAGCCATTCAATAAGTTGAGATCGGTGCCGATGATATTTAAGTCGAGCAAAAAAGCCATTTATGCTCAGGAAATTGAAGTAGGTCGAGCTGAGCACCAACCTGCGTATGTTCGCGGTCCAGACCAAGATTCACTTTCACCCACGGCCAAGTTAAACTCGAGCCAACGACCGGTCGATTCAAAATATTTTTGCCCTTTCTCTCAAGTCTGAATTCTGAATATAAATCGAACGTCGCCGCGTCCTTCGTCATTCTTAATCCTGTCATCTATTCGCGTCCAAACGTTCTTTCTTTCCTTACAGGGACTATGACATCTCCTAAAAGACTAAAAAAAGAATTGAATAGGTCTCGTTTTTACCACGAGATTTTGTGAACATAAATCTACTAAAGCACCTTCAAAGTTTAACTTCCTCACTTTTCTCTTGGGGTTAAAGTTTCACGCAAGAGGGAAGATTGACCTGTCTTCACTTGATAAGAGAATGATTCAAAAATACTTCTCGGAAATAAATTAAGATTTTTAATCTAAAGTTTCTCGTTCTAAACATTTATGACACTTGTTTTCCGGTTCGTGTATCTTGATGTAAAACTCAAATAATGAATACAGTAGCCACAACTGAAATATTATACATACCTAATGCAAATTTTTCTCTCAGGATAGCAAACATTTATGCACAGTAATTGCGTCTAGATAAAATCGCATGTAATCTTACAGAAGTAAAAAAAAGTCCTGGGATAACATCCAAGGCAAATACAAAGCTTCCATTAGGAACACAACGCCAATAAATCTTTCTCGGATCAGACTAAACATCTCTCCACTGCACTTGCATAATGCCAACTCGATTGATTCGCGAAGCTCAATATGCATCTGGCAGAAAGAATTGCTTCAGAGAAACGTTTGTGCTTTCCTCGAAGACAAATGAAATTTAATCTGGAATCCGCCCCGCTTCCGCGATCCGTGTTAAATTCAATAGCTTTGCATTGACATCGGGGGCCAATTTCTCTAAGGAAAATTTATGACGTTTGTGTGACGATCGATTGAGAACTACTGGTGAACGCCAATTCGAAACAAAGACAAAAAGATCGAGGATCTTGTTCCCAAACGTTCGTTTGCTGTCTAGCGATTTAAAATATCGTCCATTCGACCTGGACGCGATCCACACGTTCGACTCTTTGGAGGCCCTTTGTGATTTCGACATCGAAACAGCTCCACGTAATTTTATTCGGCCAGGGAGCAAAAAAGCGAAGTCGTGAGCCCCAAGGGCGATCGCACTCGGGAAGAATCGTAAATTTATGCCGCACAAAACGCGACCCCCATGCCAAACCATTTCAATCGTTAAACGCGAAACGGGACATCGTAAAAACCAAATATAATAACCAGCCCTCACTTTCCGACCAAAACGCCCTTACGTCCTTTTGTGACTCATCCATATAACGTCGTGTGTGCAACCTAGTCTTCCTTGAAAAAAGCTTCCGTTTCAGGAGTACCTTCACCATTACTGGCGTCATGATCATTATTGATACGAAATAAGCCAAAGAATTGGAAATGTACAGTACTCGCTGGAAGTTCAATAATAGATCGATAATCAACGACCAACAGGTTATGTGACCAGAAGCCTAATAACAGTATAAACTCAATGACGACACTGTTAATAATATGCCTTAAAATGTAGCGTTGACCCGTTGAAGAAGTATAGCGAAAACAAAATGGCTGCGACAATGGAGTCGCCACCTGGTGGATGAATATATTGTGCTTTTGTATAGGAAAAATGTAGTAAATTTAGTAACATTTCTAACAATAGCATGCATTCTGACCATTCTCAACGTTTATGTAATTGTAAAGCTCAGAAACTCATATTCGCTTTATAGCAGGCTTAGAAACATTTCCTTCGATCTTTATTTTTTTTTGCCACCGGCGTCTTCATTGTTCAAAAGGAAGTTTCTCTTACAAACCCTCGTACGTCTTTCTTTCCTTTTAGATCTTGGTTTCTTTTTCAAAACTATTCTAATGGATCATGGATCATTTTATTGAAAGATGTTCTCTGCTAAGCCGAAAATAGTAGTGATCTGGTATCCACCATGATTACAATTTGCAGTATTTTGTTTAATAGTTGTTCCTTCTTCATTCATAATGTAATTGTCTGCTGTACTTCGTACAATCTACCATATTTTTTTAAGTTTCCGTTTTTTAGTAATAATATTTTTGAGAATTTGTCTTTGTTTTCTGTTGCTTCTGGAGGCATATCAGGGCTCTTCATGAATCATTCGCTGTTACAAATGATTTCTGACGATTTTTGCCCCTTTTCCCGAAAAGTGGCATGGGCCTATTTTCTATTGTGCGACAACTCCGTTATTGACACAGTGTGAGGCCTAGCACCACTGGAGTGAATGTTTGAGACACGTGTTACCAAGGTTGGCTAAAGATGGGCTGATAAAATTTCCAGTCCTTTCTTTGATTTATTGTCTCTGAGAATCTGACAATGTGGCTTTCTAGTAAAAGTAGCCTTCCATATTTTCGATCAGCTGTCAGACAGCTGTTACAAATTAAAGGAACCACGCCAATAAGAAATCAAGAATGACTGAAACGACTTAAGAACTTGAGTAATTAAATGGGTGACAATAAAATCACTAACGCAGAATCAGAAGCAAGAAGGAAAATTACGTACATCCCGAGACATCAATCTTATGAAAAAACAAGTGCATCTCTATCTTTACGACCTTGTATATTCTGAGAAGCATATCAGAATAAAAACAATTTTCTCACATTCTCGTCGCATCATCTAAAGAACAATTCACTTCCGCCTGAAAGTTCGCGTCCTTATTCTGCATTGTCTAATTAAGGTTAAACCCGTTCCCAACTATTAAGCTGATTATTATGAACCATCAATTACGCCGTCTTGGAAGTGATTTACAGCCTTCGGCGATTTATCGCATGTCTCCCAATTCACTTATCTATTCTTCTAACAATCTAACACGTTTATCGCTCAAGGTTGTTTCGGTGTGCTTTGAACCACTCAATAATCTCAAGAAAACACCCTGAATAAATCTTTGTTTATCCTAATATAAAGACAGGAATTTCTTGTGTACTCACTTTTGCGTGGCGTCCTCCTCCAAGCAGGCGAAAATCTTGACCACGTGCTTGGGTTCCTTGATTTTTTCCACACAAAACTTTTCCGATGACAAATGCTGTCCTTTTCTCAAAAGCAAACTGCCATCGGGTTCGAGTGTAGCGTCCATCACGTCACCAGCTATCGTGAAATTGCTCGATTTTGGGCAAGGAGGAAATCCTGACTTTATCTCTATTGAGGAGGAAATGTTAGGAAGTAAGGGAGGAGCATTTTCATCTTCTGGTGATTCGACACAAGTTCTCCTGTAACAAGATAGAGTTTTAAAAATTAGTAATTTGATTATTAAAAATAATAAAATATTATACAGTTATTAGGAGTATAATCCATGATACTAATTTTTAGTTCAACATTGAACGTATAACTAGCTATTAGCAGAGGCAATACATGTTACATAACTAACAGGTTTTCTTTTTTACATTACGACACAAAAATAAAAGAAACTCCATAAAAATTCTGAAATTACCACTTTTTACAAGAATGCATCTGCTGGCAGCACATGCAACTAATGCTACACAACATCTGTTTAGATTCTGGATGATAATAACCGAGACCGAGTTTCCGCCTCGGTGAGGTTGAAATATATAAGCATCATTATTATCTATTAAATGTTCATAAACTAAAACTAAATTATGGGGGTGCTTGCTCCCCAATTTAATTACTGAGTAATGAGGTTTTGAAATTTATTAGAGAAGTATATATTAAAGAGGAGTTTTCCACAACTTTTAGTGGCCTTTTGGAATAATATGATTTTAAAGTCAAATTTCAATATTAAAAAAAAAAAAGTTTCATTAATTTAAATAAATGTCCAGGGTGTCTAGCGAAGACCTACGATAAAATTCTCGTACATTTCTCGTACCGCAGCGGTTTTGACAATTCCCGTACAAATTTGATTTAAAACTTTCTTTCTTATCTCGTTTCTTATATGAATGATATATGTAATATGTAAATTATATAATCAAACCCAAGAGTTCAACTCTTATTCGCCGGCCTCTGTTGCTAATTAAAAAACCCCTCATGCAAACATGAGCATTTTTCAGATACATTTGAGGACTTTCTACTAATAACAATTTGCTACAAAAAATTGGTATCTCCAGGAAAATAAGATGATTCAGTAAATTTGTAAAGTAAGGAGTTGTATTTAAAAAATCAGACTTATCTAACATTTTACAAAATGGGAAAATCGAAACAGTTAGAAACGTAAAGGAAACGTGTTATCCAGTATCCACAAAGTCGTTTTGTGGGGTTTAAAATTATATTTTTTGTAGGTAGCTTTTAAAATGATTTAATGTACGTCGGAACTTTTGAATGACAAGAAAACATCAGAAATAAAGCTGAGGAGTTGAAAAAATAAAAAACAGATACACTCAAAATAGAGCATTTTTAAATTCTGATATTTCTCATTCCTTCAAATTCACACTTTTTTCGAGTACATATTTGTATCAATTAAAGCAAAATATAAAAATGAATCATTAGGAAGACTGTTATAACCTTTCGAATCAATAATCGATGAAAATAATTACAAAAATTATAATTTTCTCAGAAACAACTAAATGAACTTTATATTTTGTCAACACGTTCTTTCTTTTTAGTTTCAATATTTCTGTTGACAAAACTTCCCTTCCTTAATAGCTTTCTTATCATCAAGCTTACGTTTTATCTTTGAATTCTTTGATTATTCCCAAGCCCTTTTGTACTTTTTGGTAGAAAATTTAGTAAAAATACGATGACTCAAAAAACAAACAAAATTTCCATCCTGCTCCATGTATGAAATATTTAAAAAAATTCTCTCTTCAAAAATAAACTCCCCTACATTTCCCACACCAATCAATTTCCCGTACAATTCCCGCTTTTCTTACATGCTGGACACCCTGTCCTTATGGTGGAAATGAATCTATTTATGGTACATTCATGGAATGAATCATTATACAATTTTAAATCGAAAGCTTATCCGAATTGTAACTGGAATAAATTTAATTTTAAATAAAAATTTATTAATCATCGAAAGGTGACTATTTAAACTGAAAAAATCCTGGTTATTTAGGTTTTTAAACAAACTGTCTCGGTATTTCAAAATAAAAATTGTATATACATTTCAAATAGCCGCCTTAAAGATTGCAATTTGCAATGTATATAATTTAATACTTAAAGTCTTCAAAAAAAGGCAATCTCAAAATTAATAGTAACAATTGAAAGTTTGTATGTTGAATGTCGCACAAATGTTTAGTAACAAAAGTAACAATAATTTTAAACTTTTGCCTCGCCAAATCGCTTCATTTATCGTTCAATTAAAAATTCTAATAGTTTGTTGCAGAAAAAAAATTTTTACAGCAAAAATAGAGGTGACTCCCCTATTCTGCAATCGCACCAATTTTTTTTTGCAAACCCCTATTTTTTGGCAGTACAGCTACCTTAAATTACATTCAAACTAATTTCATAGTTTTTTTTTT
>CAKNWT010048537.1:0-10513 GCA_932066315.1 Andricus coriarius | reverse complement strand
GCGGTAAAATTTCAGCTGCAACCACGTCTCACGACCGTGAGATAGGTGGTTACAGTCTGCGACGGATTCAATACGATGATCCGGCAAAAGTCTCGTGCACCCTGAGGACACGGAGCGATCCAAGGACGACCGCCTTCTGCATTTTGCCCGCAAGTGTCTTGGCATTTTCTTGACACGCAGGGATGCTTTTCAGGCTATTAACCAGTGAAACCTTGGCACCTCCAAGAGCGCCCATGATCAGGACGATTAGCTTAACGGAATATTCCGGGTATAACCGTCGCAACTCCCTTATAAGTTCTTTATACCTCTCTTTCTTTTCATTCTCCTTGGCTATGATGTTTTTGTCAGCTGGTGCCGAAAATTCGATAACGAACATGGTTCGTTTCTCGAAGTCAAGAAGGACTATGTCAGGTCTCGTGTGCGCAACAGAAACAATTGTCGAGAATATGAAGTTCCAGTATATCCGACACTTCTCATTCTCGACAATTGATTCTATTTCCCTAGGAGCGTTTAGCGGAGCAGTATTTGGGCTGATGCCGTAAGAGTGACAGAGATGGTAATAAAGCACTCTTAGTGCCGCATTGTGCCTTTGGACGTAGGTCGTTCCCGCATGAATTGGACAACCAAATAATATGTGTCCTAGATGCTCGGGGTGTGTATGACACGCTCTGCAGCTATCATCGAATATTTTTCTGATAATATTACAATTAATATAAACAAATTTAAGATTTCGACAGTTTCACGTAGAGTAAAATCGGGTTTTAAATCAAAATTGCCTGAGAATGAATAATAACACTGCATGCTAAAATTCACTCGAACGATTTTCCGCCACGTTAAACTGAAATTTTTTTAATTCGCTTAGCCTAATTGTTCATAAACATAGTATTATTCTTAATCTGGCAGTTCTTGATGATTTAAATTCTATAGTGTTGAATGCACGATCAAATTCTCAACAGACTAATTTGAATCCTTAAGTACGGTATAACACTACTGCGCGTTCGAATACGTCTCAGAAGTCAGCTGCGCATCCGCAAGTACCATATAACTCTATACTCTGTTCCATGAGAGAACGAATTTGGCCGCGCAAGTTTCTGTGAAAGAAGGCGTCGACAAATTTTTTTCGTTTGGTCGACAGCCAATCGCTGTTGAAAGAGGAAAAATAAGTTTTTTCTTTGACAAGCTGCGCGCACAGAACGCAATTTCGTCGTTTCAGAAATTCGTTCTCTCGTGGAACAGAGTATAGTGGCCAACAGCAAAATACCACATAAATCTATTGCGCAGCCGAAAACGCGACATGACTATAATGCGTAACCACAACCGCAAGTAGAACCTACTGCTTATGCGCAACCTAAAATATCGCAGCAGTCTAGTGCGCAGTCGACAGTGCAGTATAACTCTTGTGTGCAACCACAAATGCCACGTAAGTCTACTGCGCATTCGAAAATGCAACCTTACTCCAGTGCGCAACTACAAATGCCACATATGTGTACTGAGCAGCCGGAAATGCGACATAACTCAAGCGCGTAACCTTAAATTGCATTCTACTACACTTCATAGCCGGAAGCGGATGGATCAAGCAGATGTCCGACTAGAACATTTTCGGGCGGGCCTACTAGACACCCGATCCAAATAATACCGGAACGGGTTTTTAAGAGACCCGGACCGAAATTTTTGGATCTGGTCTCCTGATGCAAACTACTGAATCCGGACCAAAAAATGTCGGTCCGGGCCCCGGGGTCGCACATTTCTGCGAAGCAGTTTTAACACAAATACATTTTTTTGCAGGTAATGACAATATTTTTTAATTTATTTATAACAATTAAATGGATCAATAAGAAAATTATTTGAATTCTGTGAGTCCTCATGTATTGATTCAAGACAATATTAAGTTTACCTAAGTATTTATTAAAGCGTACAAAATGGTACTTTTTCCACATGTACTTCAAGTGCAATTTTTTTAAATAAGCTAAGAAAGAAGACTAAAGTTCCGGCCTTATGGCTGGACAGAATTTAATGCACTTTATTTATTTTTTAAATTTATAATTGAATTCTGTACCGATTATGATCTTGTCCTTGGTTTTCTTTTTTTTTTAATGTGAGAAAAGAAAAAAAAGGTGAATAAAGAAAAAGAAACGATAAATAAACCAGGCTGCCTAATATGCCATTTTAGGCATAATCCTCTCTTCAGATCACTTTACTGCATCATAAAAATTCGGTAGTGACTGATGATCCATACCGAAAGAGGACCGTGTAGAAAGCATTGCATTTTTTTAAAAATATAATCTTAAGTCTGAAGTTTCTTTGTACGTCAAGAAAAAAACAACATATTATTCATTTTTTCTTCTTCTTCTGTTTTGTCATTCTTCAGTATTATTCGTGACGCGCTCGCGATTAATTGTAAACTATAGCTTCAAAATTTATACTCCACTACAAAGTGTTCTCAATTTCAATTAGTGATCGTATCACAGTATCAAATGTTTTATATTTTCCTAGTTTGTTGTGAAGTGATTTCCTCGACTCGCTCGTTTTCGCATGTTGTGGGATGTGACGAGTCGGATGACATTCACCTACAGTTGCGTCGAGATCGATCTTTCCGAAAACGACCGTGGTCGTAGCTTCCGTAGCCTACAACTGGGTTAAGTTTCCAAAACTATGTAATTATGTTTTATGTAGTATTATGGTTTGATTCGATTCGATTAGATTATAATTAAAGTGAATTTGTAGAATCTCAACTAGCCTATTTAAATATTGATCTCGAGTAGAATAACTAACAGCAAATGTTAAACTCCTAGGCTTTAGATAAATAAGAGGAATAAATTGAATGTAACAGCCACGCAAACTACAATTTTACCGAGATTTCAATCGTGATTAGAGCGAGAGCTTGAAACACCAGGCCAACCTGGCCAACATGGCAATTAAATTCGAAATGCGAATAGCCTTAGAGACTCGAGAGGTCGTACATATTCGATAAAATACTACTTACAGACGTAATTCTTAAACTCATCAAAGCTAGGAGCACGGGGAATTCGACAGAATTGAAACCTTTACAATAGGAACTGAGCTGACCTTACCTCAACTTTAGGCTTGAGTCGCAAATGAACCGTTCCGGCACGTACCTACTGAATTTCTTCTTCTTCTTGTGGCATTATATCGGTCTCTTGATTTCAGGCGACCATCCACAAAGTTGAATATCACTTAGCAGGCAGGCAGATTTCAATGAGCCTCCACAGCTAGTTTGGTGATTAGCCAAGCAAAATGCAAGGTGTGAAATTAGATAAGGAGCTTTAAGAAATAATTTTTTTTAGCAAAGGTCAAGGGGCCTCAGGAAATAAGTAAATTATCTTCACAAAGTTGCTACCAAATTTACTGAATGCTGCTACATATTCTTCTCTTCTATTATTGACACCCCCCTTGTCTAAAAATATGAGAAAAGAACTTTTGGTCTCATCCAGGATTGATCAACCCAACAATGAATGATTCAAAGTCTGAACCGGATATGAGCATTCGCACTCTTCGCTACCAATAAAACTAAATCTGCGCAAGTGTTGATTAATCCCCTATTCGTAGTCTTATAGTCAGGGTTTCGAAGCGTCGAGACAACATCATGTCCTCGAACCAGGCCGTATACCAATGCGAATATGCCACGCCGAAACGGTATAGAGCTCGGCAGTGTATATTGAAAGACGTCTTGGCAAAGAAATAGTGCGGTTATCGTTTGCGGGATAAATCTCCACACCCACCCCTGGTGGTTCTCACGCGACTCATTCGTCAGCATAAAAAGTTCTGTAGCCAGTAAAATTATTATTCAAGAATTCTTAAAAAGTTTCTGGGACATTATTTTGTTCTTTTATTTTGTTACTGGTTTCAGCATCGCAAAAGATGGGTTCAGTAACAGCCTCACATTCTTAGTCAAACTGAGATTGTTGATTCGGGCAATGCATCAACTGGAAAATATTCTCCAGCAAAATTAAGTTTTCTAAAATTTTTTAATTGTTTAACTTAATGTTTAATCGTGGATTTTCGGTTCTTCCAGCTAAAGGTTAAGTTTTGGAACAATATGGCTTTTTCCATGCGAAACAGTTTCTGGGGTCACCAGAAATAGATCCAGATTATTCGGTTGGTTGTTCCTTTATGGGTACGTAGTGGCTTCCGAATGGTTAACAGATATTAGGGCATGGTAGCTACATACCTCGTTCAAGACGGTTTCTGTACGGTTAGTTACAGGTGACCCCCATTCTATATGAGAATATTTAAAATCCCCAGACAAAATAATTTGTTGACAGTTTTCATCATATTAGGGAGCCGACCTCAATTGATTAGTGCATTTAAGATTGTTCAACGGTCTATAAGCGCAGACCACATCCGCTAAATCATTATATGTGTGAACCTGGATCACGGTGATATCTATTCAAGACTAATTTAAATCCTCAAATTTCAATAAATCAAACCTAACATTATTTCTGATCGGAATAATACTTCCCCCTCTCTTTTCATCTGGTCTATCAGCTCTAATATTTAAGTACCCTTTGGCGTCCTGTTACTCAGGAGTAAGCCAGGTTTCCGTGATACGTAGAATATCAAAGTCGTTTTCATGTAGTACATAGGGCAGACATGCCCAACTCGGGGAAATTTCCTCCGGGACCACATGTTCCGTTTCCACCACTCATCATCCTAGAAAGCGGGAGTGGTCACAGAGTAGAGATTCTCGCACGCGTTTACCATAACTCCCGCTCTCTAGGAGAAAGAGTGGTGGAAACGGAACATCTGGTCCGGAGGGAATTTCCCCGGGCTGGGCATGTCTGACATAGGGTAATGAATTTCTTTTGCTCAGCAAAGCTGTGGCAATTTCTCGAGAACCCATGTATGCTGTCATGAAAGAATTTATTATTTATTACTAACCAAATGAAGAGCGCAGTAGATTTAAATATAGATAAACAATTTAGTTTTTGTTTCAAATAATGGGCTTATGTATATTTACTAGATTTAAAACTTTAACAATCGAAAAAGTGTATAATAAATAGTAAAAGGGTAAAACAGAAAAATAGTAAAATTCGCAATTCATTAAAATTTTAAATATGGTCGTGGCACAGTCAGATTTATAAAATTCATCGGGATTGAACAAACGTTTCACTGAACATTGCAATGGAAGGTTCGGAGAATTCCGAAAAATGTTTCATGCAGGTTCCCGGCAGTAGGTGAATGGTCGCGTATCAGAGAACGTTTCCTAGGAAAGTTCGGGGACTGTTCGTGAGGCATTATACTTGTGAAGCAATATTACTTGGGAAGCATACCAGAAAGTTGTCAATCGCATACAGAAAATTCACTAAAATGCTATTTATGTAATTATGAGACTAAATAAAATAAAACGGTTTATTAAATCTATATATCCATAGATTTATATCAGAAGGTAAGTAGAAATGAAATAAATGTAATACATTTTTGGTTTGTCAGAAATTGCTTTTAATGGCATAAAGATAATACATAAGAAATTGTTGTCATAATTATCAACATAACAAGTTTCTGAATATTAACATTTTTTTTAATTTTTAAGGTCTTATCTTCATAAAATACTTTTTTTACATATATAAAACGAAAGCGAAGTGACCAGAATAGTTAAACAATCAAATGAAACATTAGGAATGTGTTTGAACTTGTAATTAGTCCTTTCTGAATTTTGAATTTTCAAAATTTTATGCACGAATATAAACATCCCGATTTAATCAATTGCAGTGTGAGCCCGATTGAGCAGAACAGATGTATGAAGATGTGCACTGAGCGGATGAATCCCCAGACATGAACAATAACACGCCAGAAACGCTAACAGCAATGTTGCATTCAGTATGTAATTGAAGAGGATAAAGAAGTGGGGTCACGATCTTTTCTTTTTGACAAGATACTTTCCACGCTTTGGCCTCTACTTCATCGGAAGACTATGTGTAAAGTGCATTATCTGAATTGGTCATAATGTTAATGTTGGAAAGTCTGGAGTCAAGTTCATCCTACAAGCTTTGGTTAGGTGAAAGCTTTTTTCCACCAAAGAAAAATTCGCCGTTGTTGTGTTCTAAGATCGTTTTGATTAATGCAAAAGTTACAGTTGACATGTAGTTTTTAAACCTGAGGGCACTGAATTTGTCAAGTGCTCCATATTTTTTTTACATCGGCGCAGATGTGCAATAAATTATGTACATTGTGAGAAATGTACTGCTTGCCATCGATTTTTGTGAAACCTTTAACGAAATGTTCCAGCATTTCATGAGCACTATCTATACTTATCGTTATTTCTACTAATATGGTTACTGCATAGTGAAGTAATGGCAATTTGGAGTACATTTCATCTGGGAGAATATTTTTAAGAACTATTGGTCCTGTGTATAACAAGAAAGTTCTGAATTCTGTGGCCTTCCAGAAACTATATCCTAATCATGATCTTAAGCTCCTCGAGTAATTGGTGGGCATAATACAACGTAAAGCCAATTAATTTTTAGACATTTTTTTGACATCGATGGCACTCGATGGTACGTTCAAAGGTGCTGTTAACCATATAGTAGTTAACTTATTAACAACGCCTAATGGAATCAAATGCACGTAATCTAATGTTACGGAAGATATGAAGCCAAGTCCTGGAATTGATTTTAAAGACGTTTCCTCCACAGGTTTGAAATCGTTGAAAACGTTATGTGCAAACTCCTCATCCGTTTTTAAGCGAAATGGTCTAATTCTGGGAAAACAAACTCTCCCCCTTCCGTTGCCATTTTTCCTTCTTTTCTTTGGTACGACAAAATCTTTATGTATGCGGCATTTTGAACTTTATACGCTCACCGTTATTTTGCCATTTTCATCCTTGATTCCATTTTCACTTTGTCTAATTGCATCTCCTGCAAAAGGTTTTATCAATTCATTAGAATTGGTAGGTTTACTATATTCATAGAATGTTCCGACAGGAAATACTTTGTTTAAATTTATATCCTAACATAATAGCAGCCGAAAACTTTTCTGGGATGATTTAGCATTTGTTAATCCATCAATATTAATGTATAATTTAATATTATTAACTCGAGAACCTCTTCGTTTGTATTCACGAATTCATTGCCTTTACAGGTCCTTCTAGTCCAAAATAATGATACTGCACGTCATCTATTTATGAATTTTCTGTCTATCATGGTGTGCCCATCAAGGTTCTTGCTGTCAATGCAACAAGACTAATGCGGTATGCAAGTGCCCAAAAACGTAATTTTCTTTTGTGGATTTCATTCTTCGATTTTTTCTGGTCTTTACGAGCATTATACAATTTAAAGTCCTTGCAATCTTTATCTTCTGTGTCGGTAGTATTATTCAGTGAGATTGTATGACCTAATGAATCTTGCTGCGAATCAGGGATGTCAAAGTCATGTTCTGATCTTGACAATTCTTTATCTAATGATCCGCATTCACTGCTTACCTCAGAATATAAACATTGGTTTTTGTCGTATCAATGCTCACTTAATTTATCCCATTCAGGAACAGTATTTTTGCTATCTTCAATCACAGCTGTTAGCGGATCTGGAATGTTACAGTCATTTTCTGATATTGACAATTCTTCATCTAATGATTCGTATTAAATGCTGAGTTCCGAATATGCAAATCGATTTTCGCCGTATGAATCCTCACTTAATTTATCCCATTCTGAACAGTATTTTCGTTATCTCCATTCCTACTCTGCTTAGTCGGGTTCACACTGGAATTTGTTGAATCAGAATGTTCATATTCATGTATAAGATTTTACAATTACTGACGATACAGCTCAACTCGTCTTCGAACAATGCTAATTCAAGTTGCTGACTTGAATATCGCATATTTGCAGTGCTTTTTTTATTGATCTTTCCCATTCTGAAATTTATAGTTTACAATGGAATTATTTTCATACAACATTTTAAAACGCAAAACGAATAATTTTATAACCTTACAATATTGCCAAACATACTAAGTTTTGGATTTTTTTTTAGACCTGGGCTGAAACACTTATAGATCGGTCGGGTGTCCGTCCGTCGGCCCGTTCGTCAGTCATACTTCTTTCCCACCATTAGGCTAAGAGACGATAAGATAGCATAGGATAAGATTGGAAAGGATAATATGGCATGGGTTCAGCCACGTATGAGACTCAATTCTGGAATTCAGAGAGTACGGACTGAAATATATGCTACTTAAGCTTCAAGTACCATTTTGGTGAATGTAAGGCAAAATAATTTCAAGTATTCCTTTCTACTTTTTTGGAAAATTTTTTAAAATGATTTTGATTATACCCTACAAGTCAACTTTATATGCATATATTTAGACAAGTGTATATATATATATATATATATAATTAAAAAATAAGGTTAAACAACCACCGCAGGGTCTCACTGGGAGCAAGTGCCATCTAAAAATGACACCGGCTCCCAGTAGGATCGCGGTAAATCCCATTCATGGCCACGTCTCACAACCGTGAGATGGGTGGTCACAGGATACGATGAAATCACAACGACAGGTCGGCGAAACTCTCCTGTTTGTTAAGGACACGAAGCGACCCGAGGATGACAGCTTTCTGCATCCATCTCGCAAGTGCTTTGGCATATTTTTGGCACGCAGGTATGGCTTTAAGGTTAAGAACCAGTGATAATTTCGCACCTCCGAGAGCACCTATCACAAGGACAAGTACTATTACCGAATATTTTGGGAACAGTCGTTGCAGATCCCTTTTAAGGTCTTGATCCCTCTCCTCCTTTTCTTTCTCCTTGGCAGTGATGTTGTATTCGGACGGAGCCGAGAATTCGATCGCGAATATATTTCGTTTCTCGAAGTCTTGGAGAACAATGTCAGGACTCAAGTGCGCAACGGAGATTGTTGTTCCAAAATCGTAGTTCCAGAAAATTTGGCACTTCTCGTTTTGGACAATTGACTCTATCTTCCTTGGAGCGTTCGGAAGGGCAGGGTCGCGGCCAACACCGAAAGAACGACAAAGATGGTAATAAACACTCTCAGGGCTGCATTATGTCTGTAGATATACGTCGTTCCTGCGTGGGTGGGACACACCGATAGTATGTGTTCTAGGTACTCAATGTGTGCATGAAACGCTCTGCACCTATCGCTTGGAACTTCTTGACATAAAATGCGGTCACGGTATGCTAAGGGGGAAATGACACCGCCCTGAATTAAGCCCTGGTGATCTGAGAAAGGCAAAAGTTTGCTCCTTCGAGAAGGACTGTTTTTCTACATTTCTGTGAAAGTTTCCGTGCATTTCTTTGTCGAATAGCTCTTGCTGAAATTTTGCGAACTCTGCTTTCTTTACTTCGGCTTTTAGAAGTGAAGCATCTAGATGGAATAGTGTAGTTTCCTCACTTCTCATGTTAAAATTCAGGCCAAGGGTCTCGGCCGCTTACTCCGTGGCTTTGTAAGGGAACTGCCCTTCAACAATCATCTCGTGGTACCTGACCATTTTTAGGAGAGGGTCTCTGCCATTGTCAACGATATAAGCTGTACTTATAACATGATCTTACGTGTGGTGACATCAAGGGCTTTAAGTTCGTTCTTCCTCCATTGAACCACCCCAAACGAGTGGAGGAGAACCGGGTCGGCAGGTATGTTAGTCACAGATAACTTGTTCAACACCGACAGATTGGAACACCAAAGCTGTCGAAGAAGATGCTTGTATCTGCTTCGGAGAGACTTCTTTGGTGATGTTATGTCCTACATGCGGCTTTGAGGCACGCCCAAGTATGTATATGTCTCTCCAGTGTTTAGATGTCTAATAACACTTATATCCACAAGCTCAGGGTCCGTGGGAATGCCAGCAATCTTTCCTTTCTTCAGATAAATTTTGGCACATGTATCGAATCCAAAGTCCATCCCAATCTCTCCTGTGTACTTTTTGACGATATTTATGGTAGTTTGAAGCTTGCTTTTACCAGAGGCATAGATCTTCAGTTCATCCATATAAAATACATGTGTGACCTTATGCTCGCGCTGATTAGTGTCGCCACAGAGGTATCCAGAAGAATTTCATAGTGCGAGATATAGAGGCAGAAGTTTGATGCAAAAAAGAAAAGGGCTCATGGTATCGCCCGGAAAGACGCCCCTCTGGAAGGTGACGTTGTTCGTTGTCACACGATAATTTCCAGATGAGATATTAAATATAGTTTTCCAAAGAGTAATTGCAATAGTTTTTCTTGCAACGATAAATACTTTAAAAAAATATAATACTTATCGACAACGTGCGCTGAAGGCGACTTCAAGCGCATCCATAATCGTTTAAGGAGTACTGCTTAAACCATGATGGATGCTTGATTATGGACGCTTGAAGTCGCCTTGAGCCCACGTTGTCGATAGGTATTATATTTTTTTAAAGTTTTTATAGTTGCAAGAAAAACTATTGCAATTACTCCGTGACCTTCTAACGCAAAATTTCATGTAGAATCCGAATTTCAACAAGTTAAATGTTCATCTTCCCTTTTTAATGAGTTTTTCTTGCATGATACAGAGAGGATACGATGTGGATACT